>JAPYYX010000890.1:0-35916 GCA_030522605.1 Cremastinae sp. B BG-2022a
GCAAACTCGGAGAAAAAGAGTAGCGGTAGCTCGAGAGCGTACAGTTGACGTTCCGTAAATGTACTTGCCTCGAGTCTCTACCGCGACTCTTGATCCAAAACATTCGTTTAGACATTTTTTGAAGAGTTTTCATGCACTTTTATTTTGCCCTAATTAGGGTAGGGGAGGGCAAAATGGGGTACTTAAGAAAAATTTCTGATTTCAAGGGTTCGAATACGCTGAATCTTTTGTTTTTTAATCACAATTAAAGGAAAGAAACAAAATTTTCATGCGAAAAAAAAATTTTTTAGCGGTCAGAATGGGGTACATCTCTAAAAAGTACGAAAAATTTTTTTTTTCATAATTTGTTGTTATTATTAGCTTTGATGCCTTATTTCAAGTAATTAATTAATTATTTATTTTAATTTTTGCTCAAATGTGTTTCATCACCAAAGAAAATGTTCTTTTTGGATTTGTTATATTAATTGATTTTTAGCTTTAATTTTTGTTTAAATGTGTTTGTTTTGTTTAAATTCGTTTAAATGTATAAATCGCCAAATATAATGTTCTTAGCAGAAAAAAACTATTTGATATTAAATTTTATCAAATTTTTAAATATTGAAAATTTTGACGAAATTTTTGGAGTACCCCATTTTGCCCCCCCTTGCCCTATATACTGAAAAATGAAACATTTCGAACATTCTACACTCAGATATTATTGAAAAAATCTTTAGTACACGTTTCAAAACGATATCGAAAATCAAATTCAATATCACACGTTTGTATTTTCAAAGAATATTTTGCAAAAACTTTCAAAATCGTAAATTTAAAAAAAAATTTGTAATAAATTCCACAAAATTCGATAAAGAAAATGAAAATGCAATTCACATATAAGGTTGATAAATAAAAAATTTGGTTTGCATCGTCTACGTCACACGGAGCTATTTATTAAAGTCTTTAGTATCCGATAAGACGTTCCCGTGGATAAGAAAAATAGTATAAGAGCCGAAGAAAAATAGAGAAACGATTTATTTTTCGTAACGTGTATAACGTGGCTACCATAAAACGTCGGGCAGCGACGTCGAACGTTTCTCCATAAAATAAATACGGATCGTGTGTATGTATATCGCGAGCACGTAGGAAAAGTAGTGCCGGAGTACAC
The DNA here is from genome assembly GCA_030522605.1 of Cremastinae sp. B BG-2022a. NCBI lineage: Eukaryota > Metazoa > Arthropoda > Insecta > Hymenoptera > Ichneumonidae > Cremastinae sp. B BG-2022a. The sequence continues at coordinate 1,142 of JAPYYX010000890.1, forward strand.
CGCCTATGCCAGGTATTCGTATCACCTTCACTCGTGGAGTACGCCTCGCTCAACGTATTATCGATCTCCGCTCTCTCGCTTCCTCACTCTCGAGTGAACTGGCGAAAGGTCAAGTTCCCATAAGAGAAACATGATCGCGTGCTCTCCTAAAACCGCTCTGTGAATTCTATAAATACAACGCGTGTTCGCGTTCACATGGCCAATTCCGGATCACTGTCACCCTACCAATTTTTTTGCGCCTCTCTTCATATCTTTGAAGTGGAAAATTCGAAATTTCGAAATCATCCGATTCTCTCAACCCAGAAAAAATATTCCCGAGGTCACCGCGTAATACGAGGTGCGCTAAAATTGTCTTCGGGATTCAACAATTTCCTCGTAATATTTCAGATTATTTCGCTTATCGATGCTCGACTTTGACGCGGTAGAGAATATTTTTCTGGCCCCCTCGAGCCGGGCAATCTGCTCGCAGTTTCCTCGAAAAACGAATCGACGGAGGACGGGAGAAAAATGTACGGAGAGTTGGAACTGAAATCGAATGATAAAAAAATAAATAAGCTCAGCCATTCAAAGAAAGGGCTTATATAGGAATTTTTTTGAAATTGCCTCTCGCTCATATGAATCTTACGCGCGTTTCCGCACTGGGAAATGTGCCAAAAGTCGATAAAATCTCATGTATTTACCGCATAAGTGCATATATAAGTATAGAATTTTTACTCGCACATGTGTGTATTATTACGTATAGAGGAGCGTGCCAAATGTGAGAAAAACTCGACTTTCGTAGAACGAAATCACGGAAGAGCCTCTATAATCGCAATGTATACTATAAATAAATGAATATTTCCTCTAAAAAAGTGAGGCTGAGTAAAAAAACTCCAGGAAATAAATATCCCAAGAAGTTCACATTTGTTCGAAAAGTGGACGAGACTTTCCGATAAATTTATAAAAAAAAAAAAATTGAACGCAGTCGTATCCGAAATGGCTTTCATTTTTACGAATATACGTGAAGAAAAAAACAACGGAAAGGTCGTTTCGTGAATTCTCGCACATGGGCATGGGGCCCAGGTACCTGGCACATTATTCGCAATAATCTCTCCCTCTCTGCTCGGAAGTGTAAAATTTTTCACGCGTTTTTCTGTTTCATCGCGCGCATTAGCATACGAATTTTCGCGTCTGGCATACGTCGAGTTTTTTTTTTTTTCGAGAACGAGACGGACTCGATTCCCCAGGATTCGATCTCTCGGGTTTCCATTCTCATGCACCGGCTTGTAGCTATAACAATAATAATAGAATCGCGAAGAAAAGAGGGGTAAATCAGAAAGGCGTCAGTTCCCGATCATTCCGAGATCACGCAAAAAAATCGTCGTTGGAGAAAGTCGACGCTCTCGGTTTATATGCGGAAACGTCTCTGAAGTTCGGAATATTTTTCGCAAACGATTCCGATGCAGCGTGTGACAAAATGTTCAGAATTTAAAAAATATGTTCATGAATATTTCTAAAAAAAAATACAAGAGTAAAAAAAATTTCGACAGTATTTATCTGTATATAAATATGCAAAAAAAATTTTCACGCTCGGATATATTCTCGCGTGTGAGTTGAAAAAGGGCTTTGGAGGATTATTTATGAGCAAGGACCCAGACTAGGAGGGATGAGACGCGAGGGTGAATGGAGACAAGGATGAAAGGGACAGTAATCGGGAGTCGGTGTTCCAGGACTCTGGAAAGCGCTTTTTCGCAGCGGCGTGACCTGTGGAGTCTGAACCACACGGCAAATTGTGTGATTTACCGAGACAGTTAAGGAACGAATTGCGTCTGGCAATATTTTCCGATACTTCGAGATTCCTCTCTGGATATGCGCCTGTCTCGCGCACTGTTTTTTTTCCTTTTTCTCCTTCTATTTTTATTATTTCTTCTTCTCCCCCCCCCCCCTGTATACTCCTCTCGGTGCCAATATCTCACATGACGGTGCCGTTCGATACTGAGTCCGATATTAACCGGGTTTGCATTCGTTCCCAAAGTACATTCGTTATCCCAGCGCGCTCCTCGAATTTAAGTGCACTTCAACGATACATTATCCGTGAACTCGATACGCGCCTGAGATCGAAACATTTTTCATTTCGCTGACAGATACGTATTATATTCGCTTTTCGCCTTTGATCATTGATAGAAATCCAATCCATGCGCACGGTATTCAAGAACGTGTAATGGCATGAGAAAATAGGGATTATATTTTTGATATAATAATGTGAAAATAGTTATATAAACAATAATAAAATGATTAAAAATTTGCGCTGTCGAAATTGCGTCTCATAATTGAATTTAACATTTTTTTAAATTTTAATTTCATCACTAGCTTTAGATTTTTATAATGATGCATATATGCAATATATTTTCATGTAATTCTTATAGAAAACTGATAATAACAATATAAACAATAATAAAACGATAAAATTGTTAATATTGAGTCATACAATTAAATTAAAAATTTTTTATTTCAATTAATTTCATCACCAGTCTTAGATTTTTATCGTCATGCATGAATGCAATATATTTTGAAACAGTGTTTATTAGAAAACTGATAATGATGTGCTGAAAATCCACTTGACAATATAAATCCGAAAATTCGCAAACGCCCGAGCGTTCACGTGATTCTTCCGGGTCCGTTGCAGCCTCCAGCTCTCTTTTGCGGTTCCTCTCGTTTCACGAGGATGAGGTAGAAAAGGATACTCTTTTTTCATCGTACCTTATTTGCTGATAATCACGAGTGATCAGTCCCGAAACGAGGGGGAGACAGAGGGTGGGAAGGGTTACGATGGCTATTTTAGTGGGTGGAAAATTATATGGCGGCTTCCACAGGCTCTAAAATGGTCAGCTGCTCTCTTCGGTTACGAACTATAATAATCATTTCTTCGCTCGCTGAGATCGGACGCTCGCGCGAGCCTCGCACACACGCACACACACGTCTACCAAAAGATTCGTAAAAAAAAGTTGAAAATTGTCGATTTTTCTCATTTTTCAACGGCATAATAAATTTTGAACTGACTTTAACTTTGATTTTCGTAATTAGAGCGAAATTCCATATCAGAAAAAGCTTCTTGATATGAAAAAAAAAAATGAAATTTTTGAGACCTCGTTCTCTCAGATCTGAGATCCAAGCGCACCGCCTCGTTAACGTCTTTTTCTCCCTTTTATTCTTCCTTTCTCCTTTCTCTCTCGTGTTCTCGCATCTCGAACGCCCTTTCTCCTCTCTTTCCTTTTCATAAAAAAATATGCAGTAGTTTACTGTAACCCTTGAAACCGATAACAAGATCCATTCGATCTTTTTCTCTCAAGATATATATTTTTTAATCAAAAATTTTCAAAACAGAAAGTCCTCAGTATATTCGAAAAAATAAATTCTTTTCGATTGCTACCAGCACCAGGTGGTAAGGAGAAAAAGTTCATACGGTCCAAGGGTTTCGTATCGATACGTTTCGTAACTAGAATACGACTCACATATGGCCGAGGGCTAATCAGTGGTCGAAGTGCGGTGAATCGAAGAGATTACCTCGATTTTTCGTCCTCGAAGCTGCTCCTTCTCATGCCGTTCTCGAAAACCGCGTATACATCCGCGGTAAAGCGAGGAAAAAGGGAGAGAGCGAGATCGTGGAACGTCGCGAGAGGACAATAATTTTTCGGCATGCCCTTTTGCGCTCTCTCTCTCTCTCACTCTCTCTCTCTCTCTTACACCGAAAGACTCACCACCGGCTGCTCCTTGCTGCCGTCGCTGATTTCTTTCTCCTCCGCTTTCCAGTCTTTTCTTTTTTTACGTTTTACTCGCTTTTGATTGGCGGTACGGTGGGTGGGGTTTTATAAAAGAACCGCCGAAAAAATAAGACTGTGCGGGCTCACCTTTTCGCCTTCGCCCTTCTTCCTCGTTCTCTCTCTTTACCCCACCCTTTGGACTTTCAATCCGGCCTTCCGTCTCTCTCGTCTCTTCTTTTTTTTCCTCTTTCATCTCTCTCTCTCTCTCTCTCTCTCTTCACGTCTTTCCTTCATCATGCTTCCTCCTCAACGTGTACACGGGGCAGGACCGAGCCCAAAAGTGAGAAGAACACAAGGAGCCGACTCCTGCCTCGGTCCGCAAGGAACGAGAGGGTCGTACCCTCTCCGTTTTCCCCTTGTAGCTGTATAGTGTGTAATTTTGCGCCGGCTTAGGAAACCACAGTGGCCACCCGCATGCCGCTCTATGCACACACAGGCACGCCCGCGAACGCCCCGGCTCCTCTCTTGGCTTTTTTTTTCATTTTTTTTTGCGCAACGGCCTTCGCACGCGAAATTCGCGAATGCATTTAACCTCGCCTCATAGCAGGGTAAGCTTCATCCTTCGATGTGTCATTATAATTTCCGTAAAACCAAGCGAAGAATTTTTTCTTTTTCTATAGTCTAGTCTCGTGATGCACTATCTACTTCATATGGAAAAATATATAGGAGAAGGGGGGGGGGCAAAATGGGCCCCTTAAAAAAAATGTTGGAATCCTTAAATGAACTGGTTTTAGTCTCTTATATTTTGATTATTTCGTTTCTATAAAAGAAATTGTTTTTAAAGAAAAAATGTAATAAATAATGCTTTTGACCTCATTACCTAGTTTATCCTTCATCATATGTAATTTTTTAACTGTTTCTATAAAACAAAAATTTTACTAACACGTTTGGCGCAAAAATATTTGTTGGTTATCAAAGTCTCGATAGCCTATTTTACCTCCTAAACACTATGAGTGTTAAAAATTTTGAGGGCAGATTGTGTCCCCAAAAATTTATGGATATCTATTGAAATTTTGGCTCTCTGTTCATAATTTGTCTACTCGATATTGTTATTCAAATTGGATATTGTTTTTTAGTATTGTTGAGTAGACAAATTTTGGGCACAGATGTTGTTCTGTCGAAATTTTTGGGGGGCCCTTTTTGCCCCCATAAATTTATGGATATTGAAATTTTGAGGAGGCCGTTTTGCCCCTCCTTCCCCTACATATAAAAATTACTCGTAATGAAGTGAGTTCGTGGTTCGAGAAAAGCAAAATATATCACGTCATGATATTTTACGATTTTTATAGATTGCTTGATCGAAGGATTCCATGATATTTTATCAAAGGACAAAATATCCGCAACAAAACATCCTTGGACAAAAGAACGCCCGTGATCATTATCAAGGGATCAAATTTAGATACTTCTTGTACGGGAAACGTGAACGTCCTCTGAAAGAATTTTCCTTTCCGCCACATGTACTCGTCACTTTTTTCTTCATTAAAAAGTAAAACTTTACTGGAAAGTGGAAAGAGAGCTTTTTTTATAAAGAATCCAAATAAAGGATATCGGAAGCTGAGGCCTGCATCGAGTTTCGTACATACCAGGAATTTTAAAATCTATAACGTGACAACCCTTGAGACGTACAGTCTATAGTGATTTCCTCATAAAAATGTCATACAGACATCAGAAGAATTCATAAAAATTATAACAGTTTGTGATTTCGTTGAAAACAGCGGGAGAAGGGTTTGTAAAGGCTGTTGGGGTGGCGATATTAATTCAGTGGTTGCGCCACGCGGTGCCAGGGAGAACGAGCGGCACAGACAAACAAACGCGAATAACAATACACATCACGACTGCGAGAACGCTCGGATGATCAAAAACAGAGAAACGCCGGGAGATGGAGCGAAATATACAAATTTAGGAAAAGAGCTCCGAAAAACAAATATTTTCAATACAAATAAGAATATTACTCCCATTGCAAACAATGTTCGAATACTTTCAGGAGATATATTGATTTTTAGTTTGGTTATACGCAGATATCAAACCTGTCGTGGGGTTTCTATTCCGTATTAAAAAATTGTGAAGTCGGTGATGTACTCGATAATAACTGACATAAAAATAATTGTCAAATAATACGCTTAGAATATTCAAAATTAATTATGACGAGAAAAAGATGAAATTAACCAATCACTGCTTTTGTGACTCACAATTTTGAGTGGTGAACATTTTTATGATTTTTGTCTGTGCAAACATGTCTCAAGAGAATGAACTATTCTGATCATTCTTCATGTAAGCATATGATGGTGAAATAGGAAAGTGCATTGATAGTAATCCAAATTGTTAAGAAAATGAAATTGAGATATTCATGTTTTAGGAAATATAATTGAATAAACCTTGTTAAGATTGTTAATTTCGTTTTAGTGTACACAACTATGCGAAGTGTAGAATACTAACGTGTACAGGAGAAATTGGAAGTAACGAAGGCTACAAAGCTCCGTCAGCGACAAGAGGAGACCCTCAATCGTCGAGATTGCTAAACTCCTCCTCCTGAGCGGTCTCGAGCTATTAAGGATTAAGAGAACGAGAGTCGATTACGGTAGAGTTGCCGGCAAAGCTGCAAATACTTCGAATGCTGCGAAGAGAGTGAAGGAGAAGACCGGAAGATCGAGATCGAGAACATTTTGGAGCGTAGGCTCCGCTCAATTACGGAGTTACTCCGCGAGGATCACGTCCTAAGTTGCAAGGAGCTGCGCGCGACTTCTCAGTACTTTTCGCTTTGTCCCGGAGGTTCTCTTGTCTCCTTGAGAGTCTCTTCGTCGTATGAGGTTGCGCACCCTAATTCTCCTTCGCGCCGAGCCTGGTATTTCTGTCGCTTCCTCGGACTCCGCAGCCTGGCAAAACTTGGGAAGCTCCCTCCGACATTCGAAATCTCCTGCCTGGAGGACTCCGATTATGTTTACACTCGCAAAGGATGTACATACAATGTTTTACTTTGAAGCTTACGTTTAGAATTAGTGTTTAGGAACAAAACATAATCTTCGTTTGAGCTTTTGTCATGCTTTCAGCGTCTTGAAGATCGAAAAATACCTTTGAATTTCCATTATTCTAAATTAATTAATTCGTACTAATTCCACAGATAAAATAAGACAATTATGATGAGAAAATTGAAGAAACCATTTGGGAACTTTAATCAGAACGAGTTGACTTTTGTCTGTGAAAATTTTCAATAAGTTACCCGAGTAGATTGAGAGTCGATCAAGTACTCGTACGGGGTAAATGGGAAAGTGGATTGAATGACGGAAATAACCGTGAGGTTCGGAGAACACCGAGTTACAGTGGGTTAATATGCATTAGCTGCGAATATGGTAAAAGGATTCTCTCGTTCGAAATGGAGAGTTCGGAGCTCGGGGATTCGATACCGGCACCGGGGAAAAGACCTTTCAGCTGGAGCGTGTGCGAGACTTTCACACACCGACGATAGTCACTACGCAAGAAAAAAGCGCGAAGAGAAAGAAAGGGGAGCTTTTCTCACAAAGAAATATCTTATGCACCTGCACCAGAATGCAATGCGCGAGGCAACAATGGCCACGAGAATTTCCCCTGTGTCGTCGATACTCGCTGAGCTTACTGAATTTTCCAGTTGTACGAGCCGGCAGCAACGTTCCATACACTTGTTCTCCACTGTTTCCGTTATATACACTTTGGGTCAAAAGTACGAATCTTTTTCTCTTGCTTATAAAAATTGTTAATGTATACACTGAAAAAAAAGATGGCCATTTCCAATGAAATATTTAATTGATTCGTCCATATTTAATAGATCTAACGAAATATTGATTGAACCAACTAATATTTCATTGGAAATCGCCACATTTTTTTCAGTGTAAAAATAATAATGCAAACTTCATGAATAATTTCATGTACCTTTTATCAATTTTCGATAAAATGTATTCTGGAAACAAAAATAATAATATGCTGATTCTCTTTTTAAACAAAGTAACTTATTTCTTAGCGAAGTCATGAGGACGTAATGGATTTATATGATAAATAATAAATTGAACAGATATGTAATAAACTATTCTCAATAGACCTCATTCCTCCAATAATTGGAACCAACGAAAAATCTTATTCTATTCACAAATCTCTAATTAAAAACAAGGAAGGCTGAAGGACCGCGGTCGATGACCCATCCAAATATAACTATACATGTACACTCATACGCATTGCATTGTAAATCTGTAAATAATGTAAATAAACACTCTACTGCTACTAATACATTGAAGCCTTCGATTAAATCTTTATTAGAATATGCCATGGGGAGTTTAGTCTCATAGTGATGACGTTAAGGGTGCAATAATGATTATAATAATTGCAATTTTCTATTCACACTGCACCCCTACATTAATCGGATTTTTTGCCACCAGATGTCACATTGACTTCTGTCAGATCCTGAAATAGTGATCGTAGAATTTTTCAAAATCTTTATTTTTAATCAATTTTTACTTACGGCTATTGCACGAAAAAAAGGAATAAGGATTCTATAAAATAAATGTACCGTTTCTTCGTTTGTCTTTTCAATTTTTTACTTTCGGTTTGAACTTTTGAATCATCGTGTATTTAATTTTCCAATCTTTATTCCATCATAGACCCGTGTCTCTGTTGCCTGCACTTTACTTTTCTTTCGCCTTCCCTTTGGCCCAGTATCGCCGGTATAGTACAGAAACGGTCGGTGTTTGAGAATATCCTCGACGAGTCTTGTCCGGCACGCGTTATCGCATGCATGTTGGTCCTCTTCGGAATTACGGTTGCGCGCTTTGAATAATTGAATTTGAATAAGAATTGCTGTGGTGTGAGGGCAACTACGGAATTTGCTTTGAGGATACACAAGCCAGATTTTTACCGGAAATACAGGAAACGAGCTTTCGCGAATTCGACCGAGGTTACCTCAATCACATCTCGACAAATCTTCTCAACGTAAGTATTGAACGCGCTTCGTATAGAAATCGCGCTTACGTGTCTTGAAAAGAGAAGAGAAAAATTTTCTTAAAGAATTTCTTATTTTTCTTCAACTGACTCTATGTCTATACCTATGCTGTTTATTTTTCGAAAAATATTGTACTCAATCACATTTATCGCATTAAATGATCATGAATCAAATGAAGGTTTTAATAGACCAAGTAATCCGATTTTTGAGTGCCCCATTTCCATGATTTACTGAAAAATGAATCCATAAATATGCGCTGTAGCGTTGGTGGTGAGAGCGTGTCTTGAGAAAATAAGGTTTTATTCCTTTCTTTGAAGGTTTTTGCTCGCAGACTGAGCTATAAACGAGGGTAGTTCATTCCTTGATGTGTATATAAATATGCGAAGTATGTTTTGGCGGAGAGACCGGAAGAGAAGGGGTGAGACATAGCAATATGAGGAGGGAGCATGAATATTTCATTGTGTGTACTCTCGCCTCCTAATGCCACAATACACCACCAGTTTATTGGTTCACTCTCGTCTACGTATCACGCTTAATTCTATTATGTGTCCTGAGTATTCACACTCGCCGCAACTGTCTCCAGGCGTCCAATATATCCACGAGCTACGTTATTTCTTCGCCAAGTGACAACCAACAGCGAAGCCCTTATTCTTTCCTTCAACATTTTGTCTCAACGTTAGTAATCCACACATCACTTTGTGTCGTTAACTAAAATATCCAACGTTTTATGGTGATGAGAAATGTTGCTTCAAAAACTGAAGCCGAGGAAAAATTTCCCAGAAAAACAGTTGTCAAGTTTTATTCGATTATCGAAAGCCGCAGACGGTACGATTTTATTTTAGAGTTGCTAAAAATTCTTTATTGAAGATTCTTTCAATGTCGGAAAGTAATTTTCGAATATCTGGGGTCACTAATCAAAAAGGAGTTCGTTGTTGATTTCCAAAGTAATTTCATTGATTATAAATTAGTTTAAGTGTAGTTTGTAATGGTACCAACCGAGCTGTGGTGGTACAATCGTTTCACCCTTTTACGTGTTATTCTTTAACCGTCCGGTCAGTAACCAAACTTTGACCATTCGTTCAATAACCGGGTACCGACCTATAGTACATATACCTCAATGGATGAAACATAAGTTTCATGATCTCATCATCTCATAAAATATTATCTCAATTTTGGGGATCCAGGCGTCATACATTTTTTTTAAAGAAGTTAATAAATTTTATCTGAAAAACTGAAATGGATACACGGGCACCTGGTTACTGACCGGTCGGTTAAGGTGATTTCAACCAATACGAGTGCGAGAGGGACAAATGCAAAACGGATTTTCTGTTTTCTCAAAGATTTTTGATATTTCAGAAGGAACAAGACAATCGCATTAAGAACTCTTTGATGTAGGAACAACTTGGTTCTCTTTCTTTCTTCGAAAATTATTTATTTTTAGAGAAAATAGTATAATTCGATTTTGTATGATATAGGACACTTAAATATGGCAAAGCATTGAGAATGCCGCGGAGGCTTTTTAGTTTTTTAGAGTTTTCCAGATGGATTTGTAGGTAAGAAATTTTTCGAAATATAATTTCATTCACGAGTCTTCATTTCCTAGCAGAGCAACATCTCTGCCCAAAATTTGTCTACTCAACAATAAATGTCTACTAAAAAACAATATCCAATCTGAATAACAATATCGAGTAGACAAATTGTGAGCAGAGATGTTGTTCTGCCCATTTCCTTCGTTACTTTTACAGGACGTATTAATCTGGTACAGAATTATTTGATAAATTCTTTTCTTTCTCTGGGTTGAATTTTTGGTTCTTTGTTAAGTAATTTGCATAGATTTACATAAATACGGTTCATTATTCGCAACTTATCAAGAAAGTCTCGGTTTTCTCGAGACCTTGTGAGCTCGCTCAAGTTTTTCCGATTCCAACAATGATAGACAAGAGACGGTAGAACTGATTGACCTCTGTAACACAATCGTCAATGAGTTATTACACCGATTCTCCGGAGTTTCCGACATTCAGCTGGGAGGGCCGTCTGCAATTTTAGCGCTCATCAAGCTGACGTTGATCGATCGCGATCCGGTAGATCATATTGACAAGACCTTATAATTTTTTCATGCAATATTCAATCTGGCGAAACGAATGACTTCCGGCTCTGCTCAACGTTCTGAGAAAATCGATTTTACGTTGATAACAGTGATACTGAACGTTTGATGCAAATGTAACGTATGCCCTGTAATTTCGGCGTTCAATCTTACAAAAATATAGAAAAACGTAACATAAAATTGCAACGAGTTTGACTAACATATACAATACATACTAGTATAAAGATTTAAGCTACAATTGTGCTTTTGTATCTGGTAAAAGTATTTTTCTAGAGATGAGAAATGTTTATCGTAAGAAAAGTGTAGCTCGGGAGGCCTTTTTCCATGTGACTCAGAAACTCTCTCGACCTTTTCCGGCTTTCATTGCCAAACTCTCTGGCGGCAATCTTCTGATATACGCTTAAGGTCGTGTATTAGATCTTGTAAGAGAGGAACAGGGAGGAGAAATATACGTCAAGCCTCGCGAACATCCGTTGTACGTTACGACTGTATTTCGGTTAAGCGTTCGACGGGACCGTAAAAGTATATGAGAAAGGATAAAGATGTTATCTGTCCGGTGACCCTGTAAGTAAGCTGTGTAGAAACGGATAAGGAGAACCATGCCCTCCAGGTATGCGGATGAAAGTTGGAAGGATGAGGAAAAAGCGGAACTGAGAGAGGGAGAGAAAAAAGGGAGGCTAATACAGCTTCATAATAAGATTACCCTCTTATACGCAAATTTGTCTTCAAGTTAGTTGCTTGTTTGCTGAGTTCGGAATATCCGGAAAATGAATTCGTTTGATTAAAAAATGAATATGTGTATTGAGCAGATTTTATAAAGGATAGAGATAATAACGCTCCGTAGAATATTTAAGAAATTCTCAGAAAATAACATTAGCTAAAATAAAAACAGCAATCAAAATGAAAAAAAAAATTACGAAGAAGATCCCATATATTCATTTAAATTTTTGTTATATTTTCACATAGGACTTCAAGTCAAATAGCCGGAAGCAAGATCGCTAGAAAAATTAAGATCCAAAAGACACAAGCATAGACAAAATCTATTTCCATCCAAATCAGACATACCTACCACCGAATAACAGATTGGGACTCATTTTGTCTGCAGTCTACGGCTTGAATGTGCTCGCCGATTACAACACCATAAGATGATCCAAACTCTAATTGAAGTGCCTCTTACTTCTACACATCATGGATATGTCTATGATACTGTACATTGGAATTAAAGCGTCCAGAAATAGAACAATGCAATACATTTCCTACCAACACAAAAATAAATGTTCACATCACACAAACCAATCTTCTTAAATGTTTTGAGGTGATTTCGACGCTATCTCAAAACCGTCATTGAAGCCTCCAAATCGGGATTCTAATGGATTGTTGATTTCGCTGATGAACGCCATGGGATCTTTCCAACAAACAACACAATCAGTCACTGTGTAGATACCTACAAACATACTACATACTTTCGAAGCTTTTCTATAATGACAGTTATCGACAACGTGTCGTTCTAAGTTGAAACTGGAAAGCTCCTCATATATGTACTCCCCATAAGTTGCGTAATGCTGTACTTCATATGGCAACAGTATACAGTGTACGCATGCGTAAAAAATCAGCGTAACCATAAGAACATTTCACAACGTACCGCAAAAAAACTTCACTTCAAAAAATGAAGAAATAAAATATGAGTGTTTTGTTCTCTCGGAATATGGAAAAATGTTTAACCTCTAGCGGAGACAGGAACCATGGCAAATATGTATATGTCGTGTATGCATATTCGCGCAGGAGCGAAGTAAAAAGACTGCCGTCTCGGTAGTCACGTATCGTGTACGTATGCTTCTCTTTTCTGCAGCGTCACGAAGACTTATAAGCCCAACAAAGCGAAGAGATATGGGGTCAAAAGTGTAGCAGGTATTGCCGAGCTCGGTTCGACGTCACTTCGACCACGAGACGCAAATAATAACATTTTTACGAGGGAATACCGCACGACTCTCTTGACACCGGAGCGCACCGCTGGACTTACTTGAAAACATACACGCTCCTTGTCCAAGGAAACCTCGAACCGCTTGAGCTTGCACGCTTCCTTTTCGGAGCTTTGTTCGAGAAGTTTTGCGTGACACATGCACCTATACTCTGCCCCAATTTTCAAGTACCGTCAGTATTTGTGCATTTTCGAAGAAACTGCAGAAATTTATTCTGAAAATATATTTCTAAGTGTTATTGTCTGAACAACTATATTTGAATCTGTTATTTGTTACAAATATATTTCGAATTTATTTCAATACGACTAGCAGACCTACGAAAATTGCTTTACTTTTTTCATATTCAATCAATTTGTATCTTATGTGATGTTAGGAGTTGTCTATTTGATTAACATTTCTGATACGGATTTGATATGTTAGGTAATAACAATGAACACAGTTCGAAATATATTATATTTTGATGTAATCCTGTGGCCATTGACTCTAGAAGGCCACACGAGGATTCGTCAGACCCAACATCGTATTCAGGTGGTTGGCATTAGCTCAATTTTTGTGACATGGCATAAATATTATTCGCATCAAACCTAATAATTCGTGGAAAATACATACATAGAACTTGTTTTCAGTATTTTTCACACAATTTACAAAAATGTCTTTAATTGAAAAATTGATCAAATATAGTTGATGCAAAGTCTTGGAGTCTCTGAGATCCCAGTGTCACCTTTTTCTTTCATATAAGAAGTGTGACCTTCTACAGTTGACAAGTAAACAAACTAACTGTACTTTAATTTAATTAGCTGTTCATTTTTGTAAATTTTTGTTATAATAACAAATTCTAATGAAAAATTTCTTGAAACGAAAGAAGACTTATATCTCGATCCTCATAAATCGAGGGCCAGTCAAAGCGGACAACGCGCAGCATCGTTCATTCGAGTTATTTCCTCGTGAAGGAAGTATAGGGAGGTTGCGGCGAGACGATTCGCAAGCTCGTCTTCTCTCGCTTGCTTAAAGCTCTCTCTTGTATCCTCTATTTATCCCCTTCTGCCCGATGGCTCGATCGTAAATCATATTCGATTTCCGTCTCGGGCGTCCTGCGGCAGCCGGCGTAGTCGGAGCTTGCGCTTCGTCGCTTCCTCCGCGAGAGTGCACGATCGCGGGAGGAGATTTAGCTGCGAAAATTTTGAGCAAGACGAGACCGGATGTCGCAACGGCTGCTGCCTCGCTGTTGCGCTTCGAACTCGATTACCACGAAGACTTTCCTACCAGCGAGTTCTCGCGAATTTTCAGCTGTCAGCCAAAATGCAATGTCGATAATGCTCACCTGAAAATTTTAGTCGACTCCATGATTTTTAAATAGTTCAATCGCCAGAAAATGGAACTGTGAACGGAAGATCGAAGTTCGTTCATTTTTAAACGATTTAATTATTTCAGACGACTATTCTCATGATTTTTCTATTCGTTCCAGGTTTTATTTTGTTAAGAGGTTAAATGGAATTTAGCAGCGGTAATATTCAATTATTTACAATGCTTGAAAGGAAAAAAGATATCATTTAATCTCTCCATGCTCCAAATCAAAGCTGGTTAGTTGGAATTTTCTGTATAGCATTGAAGTTGGCGAAATCGACGATTGTCGAGATATTCCCAACACCGCGTTCTTGTGTACACTTTTAATGTTTGGTAGGCGTGGTTGTCAGGTGATATTCTCATTTCTCTGTGAGCAAAAGCACAAAGAATAAGCTGGAAGTTGTGCCGTGTGCGTGGTGAGGAATACGCTGAAAAGGGCGCTTTCCCGTACCCGCATGCGAAAGAGTGCTCGATAATAAAGGAAGAAAGAGCGAAAGCACGGTGGCCCCGAACCCGGGATTAAAATGTTATTCGCCGCGGGCGGTCGTATCAAACGGTTCGTGCACCACTGCGCGCACCGAATAACGATTTCGCTTTTTCTGTCCTTACCTCTTCAGTCTGGCCTCCCTCTCTCTTTCTCTCTTTTCCTATTGCGCTCCTCCGTGCACGTGTGCGCGGATGTACGTGTCCTGAGGCTAAACATCTCGTTCGATGCTCTATCAAAAAGGATTGAATCTGCAAGAATTAATTTCCAGTTAGTGCTCGCTTCAATATACACCACGAGTCAAAAGTCACGGGCCACGGGAGTTAATCCATTTTTAACATTTTAAATGTGAAAAATGTAAAAAAATTGGTAGCAAAAGTTTTGTGAATTTTTCAAAAGTTTTTTCAGGCGGCTTGGAGCGCAAATTCTTTTTCGACGTTCAACTTGGTTTCTCCTTTTTTTTGGAAAGTATCGTTAAAACTATAAAAAACTTTATGAATCTTTCAACAGCTCTTTCGTCGAATTCCAAACACACAAATCAACGAAAAATATTTGAGAATCAATTAAACTCTTTTGACGCCAGAAAGGAATTAAAAACTATTTAAAATTGTGTACTCTACACATTTATTCGGCCAGTTTCACACGTTTACTTGAAATTCTGCAAATGCAGAAATCACGAGACGAAGGATCCAGATGAATTGAGATTGGCGAAATTACGGAAACTGTTGAAACGATCATTCCTAATTAAGTCAAAAAGTGAAGCGTGTATCCCCGTTGTTGAAATTCTCATTAACGTCACAGGGTCGTAAATCTCGGTGGTTGAAGAATCTTTCTCGCTGGCTGGGAGACTTTTTTTTCTCGCTTCTTTTTTTCAGTCTGTTGCCCCCCCTGGACGGACTAGACAGCTCGTACACGCTTCCCCAATCTCTTTTAGCCCCTCCTCATTCCCTCTCCTCTTGTTCGTTCCTCCGCATTTTCCCCCTTTTTATTTATATTCCTCTTTTTCTTCAGCGCCATACCCACTTACTTTCTCACCCTTCCATTATGCTGTACCGGCCACGCCTGTACAATTTTCTACCGAGAAACATTCTTGAGACTAACACAGTTCCATCGTCATGTTCAACCTGAAAGAAAGGGACTGCAGAAAGCGAGAGAGCGAGAGAGAGAGAGAGAGGCAAAGAGGCAAAGAGGCAAAGATGGAAAAAGGAGACGAAGGGGGAGGGGGGTTTGCTTACAATTTGTTTTCAATTTGTTCCTGTGGTCGCCGCTTGCCTCGTCGTTATTCTTTCACTGAGAATCCCTTAAAGACTTTCTGATTATTCCCTACCGTAGAGCACAATATACCGCGCGGCCCGCTATAAATTCTTCCTCCATATAACTCGACCTCTTCCTATAGATATATCATATAGCACCTCGATATCCGACACTTAATTAAAGAATTAAATTCCAATCGAGTGATTAGAGATTGCTCGCGCTTCGGGGAAGATACATTGGCGCTCTTATTCTCTATTCTACGTTTCTCATCGTTCTTGGTACAAAAGAATAAGAAGTTAATGATAAGAAATAAATAATGAGAGATGGAATGGGCGAAACGAAAAATAAATATAAATAATTACAGTGTACAAGTTAAAATAGAAACTAAATGAGAGCAGTGGAAAGTTATAAAGCAACTAATACAGAAATAAGAAAAGTGAATGATGAAACGAAAATCAGAGAAAACAGTAAATACATGTAAAACAGCTATAATGACAGTTAACAAAACGGCCATATGGTTCAACAATTGGAGACTGTCACCTAATCCGCAAAAATCACAACTCATTCTTTTTAATCACAAAATAAAACAATTATCTCCAAAATACTACAATACACAGAAATCAACCCAGTAAATGAGGCCAAATATCTTGGCATAACAATCGATAACAAATTAAACTTTAATAAACATCTCACGGATATCAAAAGAAAAATTATTCAAAGAGCTGCTCATTTTCGGAACATTACATATAAAAACAATAACATCGAACTAAAAGTGACTTCCAAAATCTACAAAAGTATATGCCGTCCAATACTAGAGTATGGACACCCACATTTTTAAAATTGTACAACCACAGCCAGAAAAAAAAATAAAAACAGCTGAGACAACCTCGCTGAGGAAACTCACAAAAATTCGCCATCTCACAAATCCACTATTCAATCCGAGAAATTCAACATTATATGAAGTGACAAAAATTTCTCCAATATCGAAAAGGCTACAGCGCCTCTCAAAATTATTTGCGAATAGACAAATAGACGACTTAGCTGAATTGTGTTCAAATATTCCACAAGAAACACGGCGTCGTAAATCTGTATATCGTAAAATATCCGCGTAACACCATATATGAATTATTAATATAGACATGAAGGCACAAACAAGAGTTTTATCGGATAAAGGCGAGCAAAAGGAAAAGTTATATCAATGTATAAATAATCTCGGGCTGTGGGACCTAAGTCGATAGCCCACTAACACATAATTATATTTAAAAAAATATGTAATCAAGTATGACAAAAATGTACATATTGTAAATAAAAGCATCTCACTACAATACTAGCTAATATGAGAAATGAGTGAAACTAATGAAAAATCCTAAATACCACGAAAAAAATACGAAATGGAAAGTAAGAAATAAGAAAGTTTTTAGTATCGCGACGAAAATAGAAATACAGAAAATTAGTAAAAGAGTGTGCGTGCGTGTTATCTCTCGAAAGACCGAGGCAGGAATTCAATGTCGTTCGATTTCCATGGGAGAGAGCCGTGAGGATCGCGAGAAGGATAATTCGTCGGACGATTGGCGTAGGAAAGAAGAAGAGAAGAGAGAGAGAGAGAGATGGAAAGAGCGAGAAGACGAGCTTGGGGGAACCCCGGGGGCCCCACCGGTCGCGGGAATTAACGAGGTCCGAATAACTCGGACGGACAATCCGGCCGAAATTTAGTGGCCGCTTAGAGGCTCCGCGAGGTCCTGTCCGTCTCTCGTTCCTCTCACTCTCGCTTTCGCATGCACGCGGACCTCTCGGGAAAAATCAAATACAGATATACCGATCGCATCGTCGCGGTGGAGGGTCTCCAGTCTCTCCGGTGCACCTCGCGAGTCTCTCCTCGCTCGGTCGTCTTCTCGCCATTCACGCCCGAGGTCCTCTTAATCAGCGATCGCAACGTGGGAAAAATAAATCGTCGTATTATTCAAGTAGCTGGGTAATATGGATCTGGCATAGCTACGACCGGGGAGGAGAAAAAAGCGAGTTAAAAGACTGGACGAAAAGAAACGAGTTGAAAAAACGAATCGGAAAAAAAAATGGGAAAAAAAGAATAAGTGCGAAAAGGAGAGAAGGAATGAAAGTGAGAATGGGAAAGAGAAAAAGAGAGAGAGAGAGATGAGAGGGAGAGAAAAAAGGTGAGAAGTGTGACAGAAGAGAAAGAAAGCATTCCCTCTCAATTACTTCTTCCTGCTCTCGCACTCTTATATTCCTTCTCGTCGCGTTCACCTCCCGAGATAACTTTCCGTAATTCGAGCGTACGGCGACGAATACTAATTTCCTCCATTAATCTCTTTTCCTCGCTGACTCGCGGCACCCTCCGACACGAAGATATTATACTGTTGGAGAGAGCTCAGATATTCGTTCCGACACGCTTCTGTTGATGCGCTCCCGATATAACCGGCAGCCTCGTTCCAAAGATCGAGAGCCTCCAGGCGAAACGAGACCGGCAGTGGTAAGTGTTCTCATTGCACGGACAAGTTTCGCCGATCGGTTTAGAACTTCGTGATTGATGAGCTGCCTTATCTACGTATTGGCTCCACTCAATCCTTTTTTTCTCTTTCTGTACAATCACAACAATATTCAGTAACATACTGCGAATCGACGAGAAAAAGTTAATTATTCGTATTTTTACCAATTCTGGAAATTTGTCACGTCTCAATATACTGTAATGTATGTACAAATGTACATACATATTTTATAAATTTATTATACATATACCTACTGTCTCATTGACGATCGTAGAATTTTCGTTTCTTAGACTTGAGGTTTTTTGACTTGTCACTTTCTTCCCCATCAGAAGATTATTATTTCTGCTGTTATTTCGCCCCATTTTGTATCTGATCCTCTCTCTAGTTTTCTTAGGTGGAAAAATCCACCTTTCCATTTGGGTAGGATCACTTCGGATGGCGCTCACGAACTCCCCGTTAATTTTTCCCCAGTTTGTTATTATTATTATTATTATTTGAAATTTAATTATTCCCATATTATTCTTTATCAAATCAATTTTATTGAACCGAATAATGTCATCAGAATTACATATAATTGCAAAGGCTTAAATTGATACGATAATTGGTTGTTGGTTTGTTGGTTGGTTGGTTGTTGGTTAAATTTGATTGGTTAGAGAAGTTGGTTAAATTCGACGTTGAAAATTTGCTTACAGATCGTTGAATGAAGCTAATATATAGCGTCTTAAAGAAACTTGATTGAAAAAATTGAAAGAAACTCTAAGGTCGGAATAATGGCCGGATATTATAACCGGCAATTTTATCTTCATGAATCCAATGAAAGAGTAATATATTTACGAATTAATGACTTTTTTGAGTACATAAATTTTTTTCCCTTTAACTGGAATTTCGTGAAAAATTATCAAAAGCTTTTACGAGCAGGAACAGAAAAATGACGTTTACTCGCGTTAACGTAAATTTTTAACTTTCTCTCGCAAAACGCCAGATTTCCGTGACATCTGTTGTTGCACTCCGAGCCACAGGCAACTTTTAACAGCCTCTGTTGTAAGCTCTCTCGTTACGAAAAAAGAGAGGACAAGAATCAAAAATTCATAATGGTGACTGAAGGCTTCTGAACCCTTTGTCGTTTTTTTAGTTCCGTCGACTTTTTTGAAGATCAGAAAAAAAAGTCGTTCAGTCGACAGAGGTTTGTAAATTTTTGCGCTTTTTAACGCACTTCCGACAGATCGTTTCGTTTGCGTCAGCTCGTGACACGATCGGTGAATTTAACTCGTAATCTCGAAACTGCGGTGCATTTCAGGGCTGTCTTGTTCCCGAATTTCTTTTTTTTCTGCCATTCACTGGAAAGTTATTACGAATTGGCGCTCCAGCGTTTGATGGAATTTATCAGAGAGATTGCTCTGCTGGTACAATAATGAAATCGCCCAGGTAAATGGAATGTTTCAAAGTCGAAGTCGATTTTATTTTCAACTTTCATTTGCATTACGTATGTGCATAGAGAAAAAAAAGCGAATCGTAGTGTACCGGAACATTTTTCTGCGGTGAAATCGGGGATTGGAAATGCATCGGTAGAATTGGGAAAGGGCTATAAAGTTCATATCTTTCAATCCATCGAATTCATCGAGCGAAAGGTTTTTGTTGGATAGTAAAAAAGCCGACAGGACGGCAGCAAAATATGGATACGCACGTACAAGCGCTCTGTAAACAGATAAAAATATGGATGAGGATGAAATAGAAGTTTCGCAGTTGTGCACCGTTGAAGATAAAAAAACGAAGAAAGGTCTCGGATGAGCAAACCGCCCGAACGCACATCCATTTCACTTTTCTTGTTGCTTTGAGTATTCATCTAACATGCCCTGCAAAAAGCCAATGGAAATATAAATATTTACTTAAAACAAAAGAATTAATTAACGAACAAAATGCTCAACTCCCTGCAATTTCTACATGAGAATAATTAAAACATCGACTTTTCATTTTTCAATAATTCTTTTTCCTTGATGCTTGGATTTTCAAAAATAAATTCATAATGAAGTGAAGCCTGGAAAAATAAGATACATTTTCTGTAACTTGAATATAGGTCAGCCTGAAAAATTTCAAACAACTCCGAACTCCAAAAAAGTTCAATCGACGTACTAAAAGAATTTTGACTTCCTACATGTACAAATTTGACAGATGATTTCTAACATTCCGAAATAACTTAATAATTATAGCCACTTTGAAAGATATTTTCAATACAAATCCAATATGCTCCAGGGATCTAATCGATATCTCATCCATATCATGAATAAACTTACAACCGAGCACTTTGTAAATTTCTACAATAATTCATTTTCTCTTATGCGCCACGTGTATTTACCGATGCAAGAAATTGGATGAATTATATCTCGGTACGAAAGAAATGCGTTTTAATTCGATTTCAGGCCCTGCACACGTGTTACTTGTTACGAAACAAAAAAAAATGATATCCTCGGGAGTAGAGGTCACTCCGGGGATACACATAGAGCGAGGAATAACCGGGACGAAACAAGCCGAGAGAAGGAGTGAGTGGCAAAAGGGCGAGAGCAAGAGAGGTTGAAAAACCACTCTAAAAACGGACGATGCAACGAGCGCTGTGAAACACAGGAGTGGAAGCGACGAGGTGCGCGCTCCGATGGCTCCTTCCACAAGACTCTCTCGCCTGTTTTAATATTGAATCATCATAAATTTGCATCAGGAATTGGCGTAATGACTACTATCCCTGGCATCGCTCGTGAAATTTCGCCGCTACCTACTCTTCCGTGAATCGTCCTGGTCGTCGAGGTCCTGCTCGTCCTGATCCCGGAGTCTCTCTCTCGCTCTCTTTGTTCCGTCTCGCTCGCGCTCATTCTGTCCCTGCGTTTTCTCTTTTTCATCGTTTTTTTTCTGATATTCGTTTGCTCTGACTCTCTTATTATCCAGGATCCTCTGGCGCGCGTTACTCCGCTCCTAACTTCGTTCTCGCGGTTAACTCGCCGTCACTTTTTCATCGCGCTGAGAAAAAAATGTGAAAACCTTGTGTATAAGCGAGCGTATGTATACAGACATATTTCATCCGCGAGCACCGAGAGAGCAATAAGAAGAGGAAGAAAATTGAATGGTCGCGTTATTGAGTTGGCGGAGTGTGTTCGTTGAATGTGGAATTATTCTTAGAGCCCACTCCGCCGAGAATAAAGTTGCTTTTTGACGAAGAACGCGCACCTTTTTTTTCTTACTCCCTTATCCACCGTCTCGATCGGTACATTATGTTAAATAGATTTCGCGCGGATATGTACTCTCTCGTATAATGTTACTCAAGACGTACTCCTGTCTTCGAGTCCTCTCGCTCCGGAATTTCCCTGCAGCACCTGCACAAGGTTCTCGAGTTCTCGACCCTTTAACGGAAGATCGACTTGTAGGGAGAGAATCGACAGACACAAATAAACACAGTGAAAACGCGGCGAGTTCGAGAGAGATCGAATTCTCGTACGATTTTACCATGAATCTTTGGCGCGAACGAATTCTAGACATCGAGCTCGCGCGGCTCCTCCGCTCTCGGAGAACGGACGTATTAGGGAATGAATTTCGTTAGCCCTTTTTGTTTAAGGTCCGGCCTCCGGATCGCGGGAAGCAAAAGAGACGATTCTTCTCTCTCCGCGGTGTGTCTGCTCTCTCTCTCTCTCTCTCTCTTTCTCTTATCGCGACCGGGATAGCGTTATCTCTGTCTTATTTGCGAATACGCGCAGCGGGAGAGGAAAAGAAACGCCCGGCGATGTCGAAAAGATCGCGGGGGTGTCCGCGGGGCGGGCAACCTGAATTTATCGTGGCCCGGGACTCGCCGAGGAAAGCATGCAAATAAAAGAGAGACGCGTCGATATACATAGTATCTTACCAGGAGAGACACTGCCCGCGAACGAGCGATCCTTTTCGCATATATAATTAAGGAGCGCACCGTCACTGCCTGGACGAAAAACATGTCCGAAGATGGTGCAAGTTAATATCTTTTTTCCTTCTCTCCTCTTTTATCCCTCTCTCTCACTCGCTCTCTCATGACTTTTTTTCTTGCCTACGTGTGCCTTTTCAAGTAACAGACCACCAAAAGCGAGCCTCTCATCTAGCAGGACATGTATATTTCAAATTAAAGGCAAACCCAGACTCGCTAGACACGAGGTTTTAATGCGATACTTACGAAATTGCAGGATTCCCGAGGCGGGAAAAGAAGGGAAAAGAGCACAGGAGGAATTTAAAAAATGACGAATTAAACATACATAAAAGGCAGACGGGAAAGGGAATTGGGAAAAAGTGCAAGGTGGAGCGTTATTTTGCGTCTACGGACCGGGAAGGATAACGGAATGGAGAAAAGTTAAACCGCAGAGTCGAATAAGAGAGCCAAAAAAGAGGCAGACTGCAAAGAGGATGTGAATTCCGGTAACTAATCAGCATAAATGGAAGTATCACTCGAAAATTAGTGTACCGTGGATAAAAATTGTTCCTTCGAAAGAGTGAATAAAGTACGCTCTGCTCTTCACGAATTGATCAACTTTTTTATAAAAGGGACTGGACGGTATATCGAAAAGAGACTCATTGATGCCGGTCAACTTTAAAATCTCTTTGCTATTTAAAGTATATGATTTTTTTCTTCAAAGGAAAAGGGAATGAATTTCGAAAGGAGAAAAAATAGAAATTCTCATGCATGGGGTCGAGAAAGATTTTTCACATTTTCGTCAGGACGAATTTCCTCGTCCGGCATAAAATTTGTAATTTGAAAAAATGTGTCAGAGCACAGAGGGAACAAAAATGAGAAGCTCCTTTTTCGCTCTTCTGAGCGTCAGAGACGGAAAAAGTGAGACAGGCGAGAGAAAAAAAGGATTAAAATAAGATCGAGCGAGAACTCAAGATAAAGATTATCGCAGGGTGTTAGAAAATTCCGTTTGCACCGGAATATCGCGACGAGAAACAGGCGAATTGGGGAAAACGGCGAGACGAGCATTGTACGATAAAAAAGAAACAAAAAAAAAGAAGAAAAAAAGGAACCAGAAAAAGAAAAGCGAGAGAAGATGCGACCGACGGGTTCTTCCTCTTTGTCTCTCGTTCACATTTTTTCGGTCTCGTATATCGGGTGTCTCGAAAGACTCGATATTTAGATCCAAAAAAAATAATTCATGAGGAAATTTCGAGATGGAAAATCTTAGGATAAAAAATTTCGAAGCACTTTGAATCCAACGTGCCATTTGAAAGTTCCCGATGATCCCAATCGGGCTTCAGGCGCCAATGAGACGCCATGCGAATAGACACCACGACACGTGTCGCTCGCTGATTGGCTGATTTTCATTGCTCAATAAATCCTAAAGTTTGATTCGGATGAAGAAACACCCAAGGACGTTTTTACTCAGAATTCTTTGAACATTTCATTACTGATCAATCGATGCTTACTTCGCAAACACCTTGTATACAAGAAAAGAGAGATTTCAAAGCAAATTGCTATAGGGCCGTTTGCGTTTCTCTGCGAGAGAGCGCGAATCCTCCTCGTTTCTTTCTCCTCGCGCAACGAGGCACTCCATCTCGAAACTGCTCTCGCAGAAGTCGCAAAGGGGCTACGTCGGAGTCCTTTCCTCCATCTCTGCCGTCTACAGTCTCGGGCGCTATCCCTCGGAGCGTCTCCACCTCCGCTCACTATCGATCTCAATCTCTCGCAGCCCGATAGCGTTTATCTCGAGACAAATTGTTATTGATCCTGTGTGTCGAATTCGGACCTTCCTACTTTCGAGAATCACCGAGGAAGAAGCGGCCGAGGAACAAGAAGATCGAGTCGCTTCCTTTTTTCCCCCTTTAACTCTTACTCCACCTCGCTTCCCCAAAAGATAAGGCGAATGAGCAAAGAAAGCGCGATATCTTTCACTCGGGATTGCGGTCTCTGTTTTCTGTTTCTGATGATGTCATTCTGACTTTTTTCCTCATTACTCCGTCGTGAATTATACACACTCGAGAATCTTTCACGTTTTTTTTTTCTCGCGATAAATTTCGCCAGTGATTTTTTTCTTCGCTTCTTCGGGTACAGTAAAGCGAAAAATCTTTTAAACCTCGCGTAATAACTTGATATTTGATTAGAATTCTTACTCTTAAGGATGCTTGTCGTGGTTCGGCACAAGATTGATCGTCTTTGCGAGAGAGCGTCGCGGTTTTAAAGCTTTGAGTGAAATGATCTCGTTCCCTGTGATGTCTTCACCAGAGACCCGAGGTTTCCCGGGAGTTCTGTCGAGGAAGCGAAAAAAGGAGCAAAAAATGGAGAAAAAGAGAGATGAGAGGGAAAAGTACGAGGGAAGAGATTCAAAGGAAGCGAAGAATTAGATGTTCTCCGGTCGAGAAAAGTTCGAGCGAAGCTGAAGGAATGACAGGTCTTCGAGGTTGCGACCAGGAGTTCTCGTGATCGCGGGATAAGGCAATATAATCCGAGTCACCCTCAACCCAAGGAATTCCCCTTTTCATTTCTATACTTATCTGCATATAAGAGGTGAGATACTGCCATAATTTTCTTACACATTAATCCGCGTTCCTTCGATCGTTAATTACATTTAATTCATCAATTAATTTTTAGTTTTATTTTCTTAAATTTCACGTATGATCAAAAATTCAGAAAAATTGAGAAATGCATGGAACAATAATTATTTATAAACGAATAAATTATTTTTTGTAAATATTATTACAAAATTTTAAGAATGAACTCGAGGTACAATTCCTGATAAAAGTGACTCTTCCATACTGAATTGTTAGAACTTAGTCTTTATTTTCCTGTTAGAAAATTGAAATTTTTTATTGGAATATTTAGAATGGTACTCTTTTTTGTGTCTTTTTGTGTGCTTTTTAACGGGTCATTAACAATTTTCATATTATTTATTGTTTAGACAATTTAAAAACACAAAATTTAAAATAAAAATTGTTTAAACTCGATTATTAACATTTATTATGTGCACTGAGAGTAGAAAAAAATTATCCACAAAACTGCATCGTTATAATTAATTTTTACGTCGTGTTAGAGAGGAAAATTCGTTTCGTTATCATAAGTGGATAATTTCTTCAAAACTGTTTCGTTCAAAGTTAATGAAATTTGGCAGGAAAAGATTCTTTAATAATTAAACATCTTGAGAAAAAATTTATAAATAACTACTATCGTTTTTTACATATTTAAAATTTATTATAATTTCGTTTTCGATGAAACTGCATACAAGAATACGTGTAATATTCAATTTGTACATCCGTTCCAGTTAATGAAATTTAGCAGGAAGATTCTTCAATAAATATAATTAAACATCTTGAGAAAAAATTTATAAATAACGACACCGTTTTTTTAATATTTAAAATTTATTATAATTTCGTTTTCGATGAAACTGCATACAAGAATACGTGTAATATTCAATTTGTACATCCATTCCAGTTAATGAAATTTAGCAGGAAGATTCTTTAATAAATATGATTCTTTAATAAATATGATTCTTGAATAAATATGATCTTGAGAAAAAATTTACAAATAACTACACCGTTTTTTTAATATTTAAAATTTATTATAATTTCGTTTTCGATGAACTTGCATATAAGAATACGTGTAGTATTCAATTTGTACAATAATTTTTATTTTTTGTTGCAAATATGTATTGCAACGTGTTTAAATATTTTTTGAATATGCTGAGTGAAAATGAATCGTTAAAATTACCGATCTTTACGAATTAATCAATTTTTCATCGCACCGATTAGTATTTTTAACGTTTTTTCTCCCCGAAGCATTTTCGTCGAGTGATTTATTCCAAGTGATTTATTCTGTACGCTCAGATCCTATAAATTGCAACATAGTTTTGTTCTGTGCTTTTTCGAGAACCCGTGACACTGATTGTGTCGACATACCGGTAAATGTACTTGTCCCGACATGGACTCTCGATTTAATCCTTTTCCTTTCGCTTGAGAGCGCTTCGTTTATCTGCACTCTTAATCGCGGTATAAATGGCGAAAAGGATAACACGAGAAAAAAGTCACGACCCGGCGATTCCCTTCACGAATTACAAGCTCTTTGGGTCGGTTTTTCCCCTCATCCGATCCAGACATCAGTCCGTTATCGTCCGAAATGTGTCTCGTTCTCATCCATACTGCCTTCGATTTTTTTTCTAAAAATTTTATTTCATTTTTTTATTTTTTTTCATTTTTCAGTTTTAGTTTCCTCAAAGCATTTTTATCTCATGATAATATTTTATGTACGTGATAGTAAAACACGATTACGAAATACATTTTGATAAAATTTGAAAAAGCTCCAGACCAATTCTTAAGAATTGTTCATGACATAAAAAAATGATTACAGAACGAAAAAAAAAGTAAAAAAAATAGTCGATCATTCGCTCAACAAATCGTCCAGGATGTCTGTCTATCGATATTCGTTTTCTCTACACGCGACTACAGATATAAAAAGACGTATCTTCGCGGCCTCTCATTTCCTCGTTCTCGGAGTTGGTCCTCCGTCTTCCTCTTCCTCCCGCACTGATGCCGAATCCATGAGATAAGGTTTTTCCATTTTCCTCTCCCTATACGTACCAGATTCCTGTCTCTTTCCGGCTTCGTTTGCTCTCCCACTCCCCTCTCTCCTTCTCTCTCACTTTCACCAGACCTCGGAGTTTTCTGTCTTTTCCCCAGGGGTATAGAACATACGCGCCCCGCAGGATCGCTCCTTGAACCGGGATATGGAATCTTCGCCCTTTCCTGTACTAACTCTCGCCTACATTTTTTCTTCCCTCTCTTTTCCTATTTTCTACCTCTCCCTCTCGCTCTCCGTACTCCTCTCTCTCTCTCTCCTTCTCGCAATCTTCTTCTCCACTTTCGGGAGAGCAAGCAGCTCGCTGAATTATGGTCGCAAGATATCGTCGCGCACACGCATTTGTACTCGGACGCCAGTGTGCAAAAAGGAAGACCAAAATGTCCTACGTCCGACTACTTTTATATACACGTTCCCGTACAGATATATCCACGGGAAAATAACTCTGAAGCTGGACCGCAGGACCGAACGGCTAGCTATTCTTACTTTGCTCTCCGAAATGTACAGGCTGCCCCTAAATAATTGGTCGAAATTAAAAATTGCATACTGGATCTGTTGCCTCAAAATTATTTTACTTATTTTATTTGCAAAATGATATATTTTATTCATATTTTTCCTACATATTTATTTTTTATTATTATTTTATTTTTATTATTAATATTCTTTATTCACATTTTTTTATAAAAATAAGAAAAAAATTTGTATTCCAATATAATTATTTCTATCCATTTTCAAAGAAATACAGAATTTAAAATTTAATAAGAGTTTTTAAGAATCGCTTATTTTCGGTTTTATTAATGATGACAACAAATGATAATTGAAAATGTATTTTTTGAAGACGTTTATATTTAATTCAAGACTTGAATATTTATAAATAATATATAAAAAACTTTAAATGTCTTAATTTTGAAAAAATGAGACAATGATCGAAAAGAAAATTCATAAGACAATGAATAAAAAATGATACGGCTGATTTCAGTAGTTCAGATCAGCACGGAAGACATTCATGAGTCAGCCTGTACGTTCGAGTTCAAGATAGGACAAACTGCGCCCTAGTAAGAGTCCCGACTATCTCGCGACACTCGGACGAGAAAACTCAAGTTCCGCTTCGTTCCTCGGGATTGGCTACGTTTTATCATATTTTATTATACATGAAGGTGACTCTGGAGATATGGCTCGTGACTGTCCGTGGATACATTCGGAAAAATATGCAAAGATCTGAGGTAAGTGTACGTGTGGGTCAGCCCCGAAGCTTTTTTCCCTCGAGGCAAGATCGAATACGTGTCCTATTCGTACGAATCTTGTCTAAAATATACGCGTATAGATTTAACTGAAAAGAGATAAATAAAACCTTCGATCAACCTGCTTTGCTTGGTATTCGTTGTAAGGAAATTCAATCTCGCTTTTTTTTATTTCCTTATTAACTCGTTATTGTTTAATACGCTGTCTAATATAAATATGAATAATAATATAAAATTATTAGTACGGTTTGCAAATCATCGCTTTTTATTCTTCAGAATAAAATCTTGTCCAAAATATACGCGTATAGTTTTAACTGAAAAGAGATAAATAAAACCTTCGATCAACCTGCCTTTCTTGGTATTCGTTGTAACGAAATTCAATCTCGCTTTTTTTATTTTCTTATTAACTTGTTATTGTTTAGTACACTATGTCTAATATAAATATGAATAATAATATAAAATTATTAGTACTGTTTGCAAATCATCACTTTTTATTCCTCATATTACTGTTTTTTATACACAGAAAATTTCGTTCATAAAAAAGTTTCCATGCTTTTGCAGCAACAAGGGACTGTAACAGCTTTTGGATTAAATTTTCTCTTGCGCATATAGCAATCTCAAGGCAAAGGGTATATTTTCTTCAAATTTTAGTATACGCCACTCCGGAAATTTTGCTACCTGCGTCTTTCGAAACTTTCATCGGTGCAGCACTAAATTTTTGCTATATGTGCTATGAAATGGTAATAAAAATAAAAGTCTGCCCTTTTCTTTTTTTCACTTTCAATTCTCTACAATTTTAGGGCTTTCGTTTCAACGAATGAAAGAATTTCTCTCAAAATTATAGAATAATGTTTTGAGAGACATTTTACAAAATCCTGTAACTAAATATATTAATATATATAAAGAAATTTCTTAAAATATCTATTAATATATTTTAATTTTAATTATATTTTATATATTCGGTTATATCTTAATACATAAAATATAATGAAATTATTTTATTCTAGAGCGAAGAGAGCTTTTCCACTGTTGATGGGAACGTGGAAAGTTCGTTATTATGTTTTCAAATAAGTATAAAAATCAAAACGTCGATAATCCCAGAATCGTTCAGAAAATTGCAAAAAAATGGAATATTAATTAAATTATTTGTAATGCACTTCACGAAGTATTTTCTTCGCTATCCGTTTATGCATTCTCATTGCCATCCCAAAAATATCCGTTTCGATATTTATAATTATCATTTTTCATTTTATCACGGAAAATTATTGAATTTCCTCGCCGAAAATAGTTTTCCGTTAGGAGAAAATACGATTCCCGGAGAATGTGAAAAAATGTGGTCAAATTGTAATGAAAGGCTCGAAGCGGTGTCCCTCAAAAAGGTGTTGGAGTTTAACAAAGTCGAAAAGCGAGATTGCAAGTTTTGGGTAAAAGCTCCGGGCCGTTTTTTCTCTCGCGAGGGTGATCATTATCGTTTGAGAGTTTTTTGCGGTTCGGTTCGCTGTCGCCGGGGTAGCGTCGATAAAGGAACGCACGCGAGTGAATAACTATTCGTATTCTCGCGTGCCCTGGAATCGTGCTCGCGTCAGCTTATTCTCGGGCGGCGACGTACGCGACGTGGAAAATTGTGAAGCGCCGTTGCACGGAATCGGGCATTCACTGACAGCGACGCACACGAGTGCACTCATGCATCGACCTTCGTCACGACTTTCATCCCCGAAAACTCGGGTTGTCCCTCTCGATTTTCAAAGTACCGAGAGAGAGAGAAAGAGAGAGGAAGAGAAATAGAAAGAGAGGGAAAGCTCGGGCGAGGATAAGGGCTAAAAGCGAGCTTCCACGTTTCCCTGAAAATTTATGAGGGAGTAAGAGCCCCGGGATGGATGGGCGACTCTTTCTCCCCTCTCCCTTTACCGAGAGAGTGCTTTTCGACACCTCTGTGCCATTGCCCTCGAATTCATCCCCCGAACCCTTCCTGCATGCACCTCACTCTTTTCTTTCACCGAATTTTTTCGTCGTGAGAATTTTTCAGCACTGCGAAAATCAGAAAAAAAATTCGAAAATCCCTCAAACGTGTATTTTCTATTCAAGCTCTCTCAGATTTTATTTGATCGGGATGTGAAAAAAAGAGCTAAATCCTTTCAATCCCTGACTATTATTTTTTCATCGAATTTTATATTTTTTTGTGTTTTTCAAGAAAATATCTGAAAAAATTCGAAAACCATCCTTCTACTTTTTTTTCAAATTTAATATAAAAAAATGAATGTTTGGGTTAGTTTTATTTTATTTTATTTTTTCAAAATAATATTTCTCGAGCGTGAAGCGATGATAAAAAAATGTTTGCTATCTGTAAATATGAGGCGGTCGTACGAAGCGTGTAAATACAGGAGAAAAAGCGTGTGCTCGCGGAATTTGACGGTATCACGGAGTTTTGTGCGAGACGCGCGAGGGCCGAGTAATTTTCATTTTGTCGATGGAGCTAGAGAGGGAGGAACGGAGAAAGACCGAGCGCGTTTTTTCGACAGATCGATCTCGGGAGAGCTAGATTAAAAATCAACGTACATTTGAAAGGGAGCCCGACGCGGCGTGACAGTGGTGTTGAGACGAGAGCTCGTTTCAATGCGACGATAAAATAAAGTCAGCTCCGAACGACAGGCCGCCGAGCAGCGTACAAACGAGGAGTTTGGTTAGAGCGACGAGAGACTCCGGCTTTGTCGACTCGAACGCTTTCGTGCCCGGAGCTAAAGAGGCACGTAGGAGAGCGCAAGAGCGGATACCCCGAGTTTCAGAAGGGCGCCACGGGGAAACCTCAAAATTTGAAAACCGCGCCCCTCGATCGGTGAGGCGCTCCTCTCGCACACGTGTGCGATCTTCTGAAAGGAACGCGAGCCTCGAGTTTCGTGCTAAAACAAACAAGAAGCGAGGTCCTATCCCAAGACGCCCCGGGCTACGCGTGCTTCGTCGGAACGTCTCTCTCTCTCTCTCTTTTTCTCATCGTCGTCTCTTTCTCTCTTGTTTAGGGCCTCAACTATATCGTTCGATGTCTCTCTCTCTCTTTCGCTCTCTCCTCTTTTGCTTTTCTTCCCCGCGAATGTTTGTGTGCTTTCACGAGCGGTCGACGTCCCACACGAGCTCGATATTATGCGAGAATTTTAAACACCGAATATTACGAGATTCTTTTCTTTAATCTGTGCTCCTTATCTCCTTCTCTCTCTCTCTCTCCCTTCGTTCTGAGTTTCTCATTCTATCGCTCCTAGACTCGCATTTCGGCCAATCTTCATTTTCGTGATGTTTTTTAATATTCGAGTCTCTTAAAAGTGAACGATGTATAAATTATTTTTGTTCCATAAAAATTAATAATCGTTCTTGTTTCATCATTCTTCACGATTCGAGCCTCCGGTAATGAGATATGAAAAATATTTTTTATCGGCTGAGAATAAGCGTCTCGTTTCGTAAAAAGAATTTTTTACGATATTTTCTGCACTTTTTATTACTTATATATTAAACGAATGCACCGTAAAAGATGCGAAATATTTTTATTACTCTATTAGTCTCTGGTTTTTCTTTCTCACGAGGTGTATGTCGACTCTCAAAAACGAAAAATCGTAATGGACAATTTTTTATCGATAAAACATTTCTTGCCTGATTTTCTATAAATTACTTACTTATCTCTGGCATGAATGTTTTAAGATGCAAAAAATTTCCATTACTCTTTCTCTCCCGGTGAATTCAAAGCGGACGATGCCGGAGCGCGAGGAAATCAGTCGAGAGCCTGCAAGATCAATTGCGGAGGTAGCGGGGAGAGGAGGGGGAAAAAATAAGAAGATGAGAAAAGGAAGAATGAGGGGTTTATATAGGTGAATCACTGTCGTAATTGGTTCTGCATATTTATGAACCGGGTTCGCGGCGGTGACTTTCCTCGCGAATCATCCCGCCGTGTCGTTTACAAGTTGGAAAGCTTCGAAGAGCGCGGGACTCTTCCTGATTGAGCTCGGAAGCTGCCGCGAAACCTGAGACTCTCTGCATATAAACACCGGAGTCGTAAACACGCCCTCAATCGTCATATCTTTGATTAATCTCGGATAAAAACGTGCTCGAAAGTTCCAAGTTCCGAAAATCCAAGTCAATACTCGTAAATGTCAGTGAAATGTGACACGTAAATAAAATACGATAATTTATTAAAAAATGTTGATTGTTTTTTAAAAATAATAATAATTACAAAATATAATAAATAAATATAATAAAAGTCAATACTCGTAAATGTCAGTGAAATGCGACACGTAAATAAAATACGATAATTTATTAAAAAATGTTGATTGTTTTTTAAAAATAATAATAATTACAAAATATAATAAATAATTTTTTGTCCGTATCATTTGTACGATTTCTTTCATTTTTACCGGGAAAAAAATTCGCGAGAACCTTGAAGTTTTATTCAGGCTTTTCCCTCGAATATTTCGACTTTTCTCGAAATATCGAAGAATTCGATACGAAAAATTTGGTCACGGGCTTTATGAAAAGAGTTCGATATCGAATTCGACGAAATATGCGCGTACACGTACGCTCGTCGTTTTCAACATTTTTTTTCGACGCGAAACAACAACGAGACCTGTTTTTTATGTGGGAATTTGTAAGAGCGCCGATGGAACGGAACGCGAAGATAAAGTAAAACGAGAAGTAAAATATTTTTGAAAAATGACAATTGACATCTTAGAATTTTTGTACTTTTACATTGGAGTTTACGACTCCATAAATCTTCGGCTCATGGAAGGAGATACGGAAATACGAAAGAACGTGACGAAAAAGGAGAGAGAGGGAGGAAGATCGAGAGAGCGAACGGAGTCGGGAGTTCGTCAAGTAGAAAAAGCAACTGTACGCTCCGGCGGCGATGATAGAGTCTCTCTCTCCCTTCTGCTCTCTTCATTCCCCTCGAAGCTCGTTAAGATAAAGGAAAATCGTTAATGAAGCAAGCGTTTAAGATAGTCGGTGAGCGTGTGTATATCGAATGCCGGTGCGTTCGCCGAGAAAAAGAGGGACGAGAGAGAGAGATATTGAAAAGGTAAAAAAGGCAACGCACGACCGCGAGGACGAGGAGGAGAGATAGAGGAAAGTGGTCGAGGCTCCGGGATATACAGCGATGAGGGACATTCACCGCGATGATGGATCTCTCGCAACTTGTCGGAACTATTTTTGCGGATAAAACGATGGGAGGATCCGCAAAAAGGAGGGAAACGGACGGGAATAAAAAACCGGAGGACGCGAAAGGGAAATAAAGGTTCGCAGTGAGAAAAAGTCCGGCGGAATAAAAAGAACGTCTGCTTTCGGATCTTTATTCTTTCAACCCCTCTGCCATATTCTCCGCTTTTTTTCCTTTCTCCCTTGGCTGGCGCCTTTGGCAACATTTCTCCCGACAATCTTGAGAAAATATCCCCCAACACTCTCGGGGCCATTCGTCGAGTCCGTGAGACTCCCGGGCGTGTGTCCCGACGACATAAAATCCTTTCGCCCTCTCTCTCCTCTCTCTCTCCCCCAACTCTCTGCTCCTTTCTCCGAGTCCTGTACATACGGACGTTTTGCGGTGAGCGGGAAGGCTCGATTTCCACGATTTAATGTTCGTTGCGACGTCCCTTACTTTTTTCGTATATTGTGAAAAATTTAAAGTCGCGTCCCGGGCATACAGAAAAAAGGGCGTAATCATAAAAGGGAGAAATAAAAAATGAAATAAAAGAGTATAAATAAAAAAGAGGGCTTTTTTCATTTTTTTTTGTTTCACTCTGTTTATTTTATTTTATTTTTTTTTTTTGTATCGGTTACAGGACTGGAAAACGGGAGAGGACTGAAACGAGACAGGGATTGAAGAGGATGACGGAAAAAAGGGGAAAGAAAGGAGGGATGAGCCATTTGTATCGCTGAGAGGTAACATTTTTCAGTCCCCGCGAGCTCCGCCACGTCCGAAGCTCGAGGGATGTGCCGCGTACGTGTGTCACGCCTCTCCTCGGAGCTTGGGATCGCCGCGGGCTAGGGAAAGATGGGATTCCGCGCCAGAGAGAGACAATGCGATCTAACGTCGTTTCGAAAAAAGAGCTTTTCACAAATCGCTCCGATCAGCTCTATTCTCGATATATAACCCCGTGACAAGATGGAGAAAACAGCCCATATCGAGATGCGCTCTCAAAGAGAGAAACTGACAAGAAGAGATTTGAACAAGAGCAATCGCTTACTCGTAACGCAGGCGAAAATTAAATTGAAGCAAGGACTTTATTTGTTATTTATACACTTGGAATAGAATCTCGAATTTATTAATTGGGAACATTTATACACATTTTATAATGAAATATTATATTGTAATTGAATGATTTCCTCACTTATTGCGTTAAATTAAGGGGGTTGATCGAACATCACTGATATTTAGATGAAAAAAGCTGCATTTATAATATTTCATAATTTATATCTAAAGACACGGTAGTGTCTTGACGCCAAGTAATGAAAAAAAAGCGCTGCGCGCGCGACTTCGCGTCAAGACGCTGCCGTGTATACTTACAGTA
>JAPYYX010000891.1:0-35912 GCA_030522605.1 Cremastinae sp. B BG-2022a
GTTTCTAGGGTTTTCGGGGTCGCTGATTACGAATCTGAGGTCAGTTTTGAAAAAATACAAAATGGCGGATTCAATATGGCGGACCAAAAATCAAAATTATACGACCCCGTGCAAAAAATCGCTCTCAGGGGTTTTTGGGGTGCCCTGAATACGAATCTGAGGTCAGTTTTCACAAAATACAAGATGGCGGGCAAAAAGTCAAAATTACATGATTCTGCCCAAAAATTTGCTCTTGAGGATGCACTTCTAATGCCTAGTTGAATAATAACTGCCAGTGAATTTTCCACGTGGAGGTGTTGTTCTGGAAAATTTTTTTTCTGTATGTTTTTTATTTTTTTCAATTTTTATGTTTATCATCGAAACGAGCAAATTTTTGGGCAGAATACATAGACGGAGGGTTAATATTATTTCTTAATTTTTAGTGGCTTGGGAGCAGGAGATCGCAGGTTCAGCCAGACAGGTCAGATATATGTCACACAATTAAACAAATTCATCACATACATCTTTATTTCTTTGATCGCTTTTCGCTCGCTTCTCTCGTCCCTTCCGTGGTCTTTGACGGTCGAAAACGCAATTTATAACGCAATATCTATCGTTGTATTTTCTTTCTTGGCAATTTACTCTTCGACTTAACAATTCTTTCGACTAATCATTTTTGCGGTCAGACGAGGACTCCTTGCAGAGACTCTCGCCTGCGGGGTCTCCTGGCCTAATTTTCGGTAGTGAGAGGATGGAGCGTGAGACTATTGTTTTAGTCCCTTGATTTTTGATGACATCTCGCTCTTCAATGTTGCCAAATACATCGTTGACTTTCTTGGTCTTTCGATACGAGTCAAGTCCATATAATTTTCCCGTCTCAATCTACATCGTCTGTTTCACCTTGAATAATAAAATGATATGTGAAATACAATTTCATCATTAAATTATTTGCACAAATAAAGGAGAAAGAAATATTGCGAAACATCGAAACCATATTGGAAAAAATAAATTAAAAAGTCTGTGTAAAGAAGGAATTGCGAATCAAACTTCAATTTCATATGTACGAAGAAAAAAAAGAACAAGAAGAAGAAAACGAGAACCGGAATCAACAAGAGCGAAAATCATGCGGGATGTCCCGCAACAACGATAAAACCGAATCGATTCTATTAATCGATACCCGAAAGCGAAACGGAAGAAGGGGGAAGAAAAAAATTCAATTGTGTCCAGAGGGATTACAATCACTTATCGCCGCGGTGTATTCGAGCCATCGGGGTATAGCACGGAGAAAGAAAGAGAGAGAGGGAGGAAAGAGAACCCCTTTTGCTTCGTATAATGTCAATACGAGAATTCTCATGTTTATTCGATTACACGGACCGGGAGCTGGTCTCCCGATCTCTGGAGTTGCCAAGTACAGAGAGACGTATCGAGAAATTATAAAAAGAAAAAAAAGGAAGAGGGTGAAAGATGGAAAAGGACGAGAGAGACCCGTGACGATTGGACGAAAGAGAGAGAAATCGAGAGAAAAAAGTCGAAAAAAAGAAGTACACGTCCAAAAAGATTGAAAAAATGCTTCCGGGGTTGCAGGGGTTGAGCTGAGGGAAAATAAACGAGGCACGAAAAGGAAAATCTTCTCTCTGAATGGCTGTATATATATTTTTCGGCGCACATTTTTCCGAATATATGCAGGAGAGGATGAAGCGATAATCCTCGCTTTCGCACCCTTGGCACCTGTGCAGCCCGCTCGCTGCCGGGCACCCCTTCGAGGGGTTGAAAAACCGGTGAGAGGGAAAAAAAACGAGGCGAGACCAAATGAAACGAGCTGATTTCGTTCATCGAATGTTGACCAAAAAGTTTCGACGATTCCTCGTCAGTGTGAGCGAGAGAGACACTTGCTCGAAAAAAGATAATGCGAGCAGAGAGGGGATCAGTTTTCCTCATGGAGAGAGCAAGAGTTTGTGAGGCAATCGTCAACGATAAGTTTCGCCTTTTCGTATATCCTATTTTCAATACTGTTAAAAAGAGAACGATTTCCTAACAGCATTTCTATATTTATATGTTTTCATGTATACGTGTATACCGAAGGAATGCAGCTCGAGAGAAATAGGGAAAAGTAAGAGACAAAACGACATAATCCGCGTTTAATTGGAAAACTTTCCGTCCTGTTTCTATCTTTTGCTTTCTCTTTCTAGGCTTTCGAAACGATA
This sequence comes from Cremastinae sp. B BG-2022a, assembly GCA_030522605.1. Taxonomy (NCBI): domain Eukaryota; kingdom Metazoa; phylum Arthropoda; class Insecta; order Hymenoptera; family Ichneumonidae; species Cremastinae sp. B BG-2022a. The sequence goes on from JAPYYX010000891.1 coordinate 2,184, forward strand.
TGAGCACAGATAGATACGATTTTCTCTTTGTATATTTTATATACATATATGCTTATACTCTGATGTACGACGATTCAGGAATACTCCCGACGATATCAACTCACGAAATCGAGTAATCTCGATTGAGCGTGTCCTTAGGGAAAGAATCAACTTTATTCTGTTTCTCTAATCTACTCTCTCAATGATTTTCGTAATTATAAATTTTCCTGATTTTTAAAATTCAATGGTATGGATACTTTAATATATGTCATGCGTTAAGTAGAAGAGATGAGACCCTTAGTGAGGTACACTCCGTGAAAATTTAGCCGCGTGTACCTCATGAAAAAAAGAGTACAGCGAAATTTTTGGAATTAACCCTTTCGCTACGACAGTGTGCTTAGTCGGAGTGACACCGCTGAACGGGCCATCGTACACATTTTTTTATTGTTCGACTGAGAAGAAAGCGATCTTAGGAAAAGTTACCTCAACAACCCCCACTACCTCCTAACCATAATTTATTTGCCCCCTCCTACCATTCCGAATTTTATCGAAGACCATTTTTTTGCCAGTGTAACTATACACGGATGTCGTCTATAGGCGACACTCGTACACACAGATCGTCGCGCGGATGTCGTCTATAGACGACGCTCATAACGAAAGGGTTAAAGTGTTCCAGAAAGAATCCATAAGGCAAAAACGAAATTTGAAGCGTTCCGAGAATTTGTGAACATTAGGGATTAAAGTGTTTCTGTAAACATTGTACATATAAATGAATGAAATTACAATCCGCTTAATATTAAATTAAAAACAAATTTAAAAATTTGTACCAAATAACAAGTTAATAGAAACGTCGTAAAAAGTGCTTTCTTTTGGGCTAGTTCATAAAAACTCAAATCAGCCCGGACTCCCATTATAACTAAGACTGCGGGAACGTTGTTTACAATTCAAGAAACAACTCACTCAAAGATTATAAAAATCTTCAACATACATATCTCTCAATTTTAGCAACATTGAAATATTTTTGATATAATATATAAGCTTGTCCGATTGAATGATGTCCAATCTATTGATACTCATTATTTTTGTACAAATAACTACACCACTTACCGTTTGTGAAACACAACCCCATACGGAAAAAACTATAGTTGTAAATATGTGTCAAAATACAATTGAAATGATATCTGAAATTATTTTTTTTTATAATGAAAACTATACCAAGATTTGCCGTTTTATTGCAATTGGTAGTACTCATACCGTTTACTTGTCCTCTTTTTTTCATCAATGACGATTTTTGTGCAGATTGTTTCTCTGTATATTACAGTTCTACTGTTTGGTTAAGTTCTGAAGACTCCTCAATCATTCTCCAATCTTTTTTTCGCAAGCAGACTGTATATTTGGCGAGCCTTGTTTTTCCTCCTCTCGCGTGTAGCTCGTTTGGTCAGAATTCGAGGTGTGCGCCTGGAAGTAAAAAAAATGGGATGGGGTTAAATTTGAAAAGTTTTTAAGTGCCCCTGTCTCGAAAGCTCGCGCGGTTTCCTTCCTGCCTCTTGACGTAAAAAGATGGTAACTTTGACGAAACGACGGGCAAGAAAGCGGCCGAGAGCGTGTAAGAGCCGAGGAGACGTTTTTTAGCCTCGACGCAAGCCAAGAACGAAACTTTATCGTATAGTTCTTGTTTGCCCGTCAGTCATGTAATTTTTAGAGTCGGGAAGAATGGAGGAAATCCTTCGCATGTGATGTCTATATTTCGTGGCTTCTCATCTCGATGATTAACCTTGCGCGACGCTGGAAAATAACGACGCACCGTGACGCGAGATGATGCTTCTCCTTCTCGTAATTCCGTCCTCTTTCTTTCCATCTCGTTCGTTTATTTCGAAGCATCTTATCCTTTTCTTCCTCGGCGTCTTTCCTTCAACAGAATCCCCCTTATTCCTCGGCGGTGCATCGCTAACCAGAAATTTACCGAGAAACAACTTCGAGGGAAACACCGTGAGAGAGTGAGAGAGAAAGAGAGAACGATGGGGAATATCCCAACGAAATTCGCGAGGGTGTAAATTCGTAATTTCCCTTCCCATACACGTCAACGAGGTGAATCAACGCAACGAAACTTTTGGCTGAGATTTTCACAAAATTCAATATTTGTTAGGATCTAGATATTCAAATTATTCTTATTTAAAATAATAAGTATAATTAATAATAGTAATTAATATAGCAATTAATAATGGTAATATTTAAATTATTAAATAAGAGACCATTACAATTATCTGATCTTCGTTAACTTTGTTACTCTTCGAACGATTTTTTTGTCAAGTGCGAAGGTGAATTAATGACTCGTAAAACAATGTCCTTTTGATCATTACGTCTGTTTGTCGATATTTTTCTATAGATTCAATATCGGTGTTGCGGAAGGAAAATTTTCGGTCCGCGGAGAATCTTTTTGGTCTCGAGGGTGTCAACTCGGAAGCGGGGATTCCCCACTGGCGAGAAAAGGCTACGACGTCAACCCCTTTTTCTTTCGCTCTTTTAAACGTCTTTCAAGTTCTTACGGCTTTTCCCGGCATTCTTGATCCTTCTTTCTGATGCGATCTGAAAAAGAGGGCTCTCTACCCTCATCCTTTTTCCCTACTCTCTCTTTTTCTTATTCTCAATCTCACCTTTTCTCGTTACCTCTTTCTTACTGATAATTAAAGTTAACGATTGTCATATTTTAATTGTTTCACTTCTCCAATCTGTGCTCTTTGTAACAACGGTCCGTGCTCTACCTCTCTCCTGGAATGGGAAAAATGAGAATCGGTTATGCAAGTACAAATGAGCCGAGTTTCTTCAATTGTACCTCGAGAATTCATTCAACTTTTTTCTCACTCTCATTTTCAAGCTGCCAAAAAATGGCAAATGAGTCAGTTGAGCAACCATCAGTCGAAGTATTTTCTGCATCCTTTCATTTCGGAGCAATACATTTTTCATAGACTAAATAATCCTTTTTATTGGTATTCGGAATAACCCCTTGGAATCTCTAAGGGTCTTTTATCCGCGATGTAGGCTTGGGGGGGGGGGTATAAGAGGCGAGCACTAATTATACCCCCCTCCCCTCCCCGATATGAACGGATGAAGTAAACAATTTTAAAAAATTCAAAATCTCTTTTCGTCTCCTTAACGTGGAAGAAGGGTCGACTCTACTATAAGTATTTCATGCAATAGGCATGGCAGGAAATTAGGGGTAGATCTCTATGTCCCTTCACTGTAAATCTGTTGACTACGTGTTGTAGTCACTTTTTACGCACGTTAAAACGTGTAAAATTCGTAAGTTTGCACACAATATATGATTAAATTACACACAAAATGCGAATCAATTTCATAAAAACACACATCTGTGATTTTTAACAAATCGAGAAAATTTTACACACTCAAGTCAAAATATTGTACAGGTTTGAAATCCTCTAAAACCATGTTTTCGCATACATATTTTCACGGAGAATATCGTTTTTGACCGTTCGAGATCGCAAGCTCTGTCAAATTTTGACCCGTCGTATAAGATCTTTTGATCCGAATATATTTCAATATCGAAATTACGAATTCCCCCTCTCCTTATCCCCACTCGACAAATTCCTCGATATGAATCCTAAGACGAGTGACTGATCAGAGAGTCTGCGTCCTGCGGCAGTAGGGCACTATACATTGTAAAATAGTCGAAAGTATGTAGTCGACTATAGAAACAAAATTGTATAAGAGTGAATACTGAACGCACATTTATTGTAACGCACATTTATTGTAACTGAATTTTGTTCGGCAAAATTGATAAATATTCTTTTCTGTGATTTGGTCCTCCAACGAAACTCACCTTCTCCTGCTCCACTTCCTTAAATTCGATTCTTTAAATATATCCTATAAATTGTATTGTTCTGCTAGTTACAAGGGTGGGGGGGGGGGGGTTATATCCTAATCACCTTCCCCCATAAGTAAAGGTCCCCACCCCTGATTAAAGGTGGAGGACCTTTATTTAACATTTACCAGAATTTCAACTCGCGGGTCCCGCAACGGAACGATGCCTATGATGATTAAAATAGTGCAATTAGCAATTCTGTTTCTAGTTCGCAGAAAAAATTTGGCAGATTCAGATTCTTTTTTTTTATAGTTTTGTAACTCGAAACTCGATGGGAATTTCTGTGTTCTTCAGACGATAGATCTGGTTACTTCCTTTTTTCGCACGACGAGGAACGAGGAGTGTAAAAGAAAAGGATGAAAAAAGGGAAGAAAGCTTTTAAACCGAGGTCGCGGTCGGGTTTAAAGAAGCGAGAGTGGTAACAATTGTATTATATACGTATTTATCTCTATTTACATATATATATGTAACCAAGCATTTGAAAGAGTGCTGAGAAAGGAAACCGGAAGATTCTCTGACAGATAATCGCAATTGGTTTCGGGGATTTCTCGCGTAATGCCCGAAAGAAGAGAGAGGAAGGAAAAAACATTCTCAATATTGCAGATTGCAATGGGACATGCGAGCTTCCGAGTCTTCTTTTCGCGACTTTCAGTCTCGCTGAGAATTCTTTACTTCCTTTCATTTTTTCCATTTCTTTAGCCTTTTCTTTTTTTCCTCATTTTTTCTCATTTTTCACAAGCTTTTTTGCTTATTTCTTTCTCTATCTCGTTTCCTTTTATTTTTTTTAAGCTATACGACGGGGTAGCTTCTTCTACCCGGTAATGGCCTTCTTTCCCTTTTTTAATCGAACCGCGCAACCCTTCTTAATTTTCGAGCTCGCACAACAACCTTCGAATCGAACGAAAACATTTATTCGCCTCCGAAATAATTCTCATCCGATAAAAATTAAAAAAAAAACGCCGAACAACAAATTCTCTATAATTAAAAAACAACCCTTTATCGAACGACGAAAATTGCTCATTAAAAACAGTGGGGAAGAAACAACCCTCTTGTACACAAAAATATGAGAAAAATATTCACAAACATTCTCGAGAATGAAGAAAAAAAATTAACGTCGAATGACGAAGGTTTCTCATTAAAAAAAAGAAGAGAGAGAATAAGCGAGCCCTTTGTAAACAAGAGAACGGATGAAAAAATATATTCACAGTCATGAATAACGTTTATTTTTATACGTCACAGAACACACGAGTTTACGTGACAGTCAAAGGTAAAGGGTGTTGTGTCTGTTATTAGAGAAATGCAGTCGGGGCTCGCGTGTACATTGGACGAAGGAGAAAAAAAAGAAAATTCAATACAAACGTGCATACTCGTACGAATGTGTTCGTATGTTATACGAGGGCAGTTCCGAGTGTTATGGGGTCCTCGTGCCACGTGAAAGCTACAATTATTGTCGTTGCAAGAAGAAAAATAAAGCCTCGAACAAAGTCTTCGAAACGCACGTAAGCCTATTTTTTCTTCCTCTTTTTCCCCTTTTCGTTTTTCTCTCTTTTATTCTTTAGAGCGAGAGAAACATCAAGTTGGTTAAATGAAAGGGAAAAAAAGGAGAGTGAGGAAGAGAGAAAAAGAGAGAGAAACCATCTTGGGCCGGTGGGCAAAGTTGCACGTGAATTTCAGGTGGAGTTGATTGTCGCGAAAAAAAAGCGTGTACACGAGAAAAAGAAAGAGAGAAAGGTTTACAACGACGAAACCTTTGTGAATACGAAAACAGGGTTTGGGTCACACTATAATGCCACAAACTCGCACGGGGTAGGTCACCCTCTCTCGGAACAACAACCCTTAGATTGTCGTTTACGCTGCTTTTACGCGTGCTCTTCCTTTCTTCTATCTCTTCCTTTTTCTCCCCTTTCCACTAACCCTGGTGCCAATCTTTTTAGCGCTTTTCCACAAATGCCATGAATACGAGCCCCAAAAATACATGAGACACTTTATCCACGTTACACATTTTTATTCATTTAAATTTTAACTCATGAGTAGATAATTTTAAAATAAATTCGACGAAAAATACTTCTAATAATTCGATAAGTGTAGATAGAATAAAAAATATTTGACGGTATTTTGCATATTTATATTATTATAATATTTCAACAATATAATATATAATAATATAATATAATATTTCAAATATTTCAATGGGTCCGATGAGGATGTGTAATTCAAAAATATAATTCGATTTATCGATAATATTAAAGAATTTGTGAGATACATATTAGGATACCGATTGAAATATATTGATAATTTAAAAATACACTCGAACCAATATTTGGATACGTGAGTATAGATTACAATAAATTGATAAAAAAATTTGCTTACAGGTCGTAGAAGCTAATATAAAGCGTGTAAAAATGCATAATTTTTTGCACACATCTAGATTGACGAAGGAATATTTTAATGGATCGATTTAGCATATGAGAGAACGTATCTCGTCGCGTGCATAGCCTTTTTTTCTTTTTTTATCCAAGTATTATTTCCGTCAGTTAAAAGACCATCGGAGTTACCAGTTATTCGCCGATGACGTACGAAAGTATTACTATTCCTGGTATGTATGACAAAACGTGATATTTCTGTCTTCCGTAAACGATACACGAATAAGCGTATGCGTAATCAATAATCCGCAAATTACTTATTCAGTGAAGATATTTATTTGTTTTCATACGGATTTAGCCAACAGATTTTATTTTCACCTGCTCCACTTGATTTTAATTAAAAATCACCCGTTGTATAAATATTATTATTTTTCATAAATATTCATTTTCACGTTTAATTTATGGATACAGGACGAAAGTTTGGAGCTGTGAGCGATAAAAGAGCCAAGACAAAGTTTCCATTTAAGCTAATCAAGGGGCGAGATAGAGATTCGACGTGAATACGTGAAAAATGCGAGAAATTAATCCTTAAATTTTTTGCTTTTGTTGTTGTTAATTTTTTTAAAATTAAAATGGAAGCTTCTGTCCTCTGAGAGAAAAAAATTGCTGAAACCTGTAACGCCTTTAACTGCAACGAAGTTGAAATATTTACAGAGCAAGTCGAGTTCTCATCAATTACAATTAACCTGATTTACATTAATTCTTGAGAGTCTGGCTGTCCAAGAATAAAGTAAGAAGAATGCTATAGAAAAAACTTACAGAGTGACTTTACCATCTTGGAGAAAAGAATTATTTTAATGAATTCTTCAGTACGTCCATATTTGACGAGACGAAGGAGTCAATGACTTGTCTCGCTCAATAAAATACGCGTTTAAGTAAAAAAAGAATATGAATGTCTAAAATTGAGCAAAGGGTTAGAAAAGATTTAACAATTTTCATTAAAAAATATCTACCACTCAATTTGAGCGCAAAGCTTCAATTTTTTACCACCCGAAAAAAATAATTCTTCGTAGAACGTTCGTGGAAAATAAAGGGTGCGAGGTCTCGTCACCACGACGACCGTTAATCGAAATACTTGACCGAGAGAATCGACGGAAGGAGGAGGAAAAAGCGAGACCGGGAGATTCTTTTTTGTCCTCCTCGTCCACACGAGAACGTGTGTTGTACCTCTGAAAAATATTTAATTAAAGGAAAAACCGAAAATCCATGGCTTTTACCGCGGACGAGCCACAGATACGTCGATGCAACGCTCATCTCGTCCTCTTTCGCTCTTCTCGTTTTTTTTCCTTCCTCTCTTTTTCTTCCACTCGCACCTTTTTATCCCTCATAAAGCGTCGCGCGGTTAATCGGCGATACAGAATACGCGCTTGTAAACTCCGCAGGACCTTTTCGCCTCGTTCCACTATCGTGGATCCGTTTAATTAAATCTCAATCGTGTGACAGGCCTTTAAACGCGTTTACCGAAAATTTTGTGGAAATGAAAGAGGAACACTCGTATTGATCTTGCACTGAGAAGAATTTACAAAATAACTATAAGTAACAATTTTATTATAGTTATGTATATTACATTTTCTTATCATTTATTACGTTTCTGTATATAATTATATATTGCATTTGTAATTGTAATTAACGATACAATAATCGATTTTGATATAGTGTGCATATAACATCATATAATAAAAATTCAAAAAATAACTATTAGTAATAATTATTGTAGTTATATTTAATTCCTTCAATATTCATTATATTTTTGTATATAATTATTATTTGTAATTTGTAATTATAATTAATCGTATGATAAAAGATTTTAATATAGTGTATAATACGTATCATAGTATGCAGAATAAAATAATATTTAAAAGTAATTAGAAAATGTTTCTTATCTCATGCGATTCTTCATTATAGTTGAAAATAGCATGAAATTGTTAATATCATTGTCAGTGTGACATAAGAATTTCTCTCTTCCTTTATCCCTACATTTCACGATCATTAATGTTTCAGAGACGTTAACCGGATTAGAATTTGAAATGATAGTTACTAATCTTCAATTATTCAATTTGCGTGAAAAGTTGACACCATCTGGAAGTCTTGCGAAATTTGTCACGTTTCGTGATCAACTTTTCAATAAAATTCTATTCGACAGAAACGTCGAATGCTTTATATTTTTTCTTGTATCTGACATTTGTCATTTTTTATGCACCTTAAGCGTTCTCTTGATTCATTTAATAGTTATGCGAGTATAGATTCTGAATTTTCGGCATGATATATTAAACAGCACGATTACCACGAAGCTTTGAAATATCCGGAAACCATATATGGTCCATGGGTTGAATGTACTCAGAAACTCCACGATCCTCGATACCTTTATACTTGTATGCAAATCTTTAATGAAATTCGAATTAGGCCTTATAAATTAGTTAATCGATGAATCCTCTTGTCTCTCGTTCTCTGATTACGATCATGTGATGCGCGAGTTTTTAAAAAGACTAAGAGAGGAACACAACGAAAATAGAGCACAAGTCACTTATAATATAAATAATTACTTTTCGATTATAATTGGAAGATAAAAAAGAAGGGTAAAATGAAAAATCATTGTTGTCAATTCATGACAAATTCTTATTGACCTTTTTGAAACAGGGAAATGAGACTTGAATAAAAATTAAATCTGAACAAACTTAAATAGAAGAAAAAAACACTTTTTTATCAATATAGAAAGTACAAAAATTCCTGTTAATTCAGTTGAAAAATTTTCATCGTTCGAAAAGTTTTGGCTAACAATTTTTATGCAAATCGGACGGATATATTCTATTTTTTGTTCCTCGTAAAGTTGTCAGCCGGTTTCAATCGGAGGCTCAAGATTTCATCTCGTTGGAACGTGTAATCGTTGGCACGTACTGAAATTCGAAAGAGGAGGGGAAACGGGAGAAAGGGGGATCGAAAAATTGTGGAGGAGCATTCGAGAATGAGGGCGAAGACAGGCGATTTTACGATTGAATCCGTAAACCAATAGGCGACAGATCGATCTGCATAATAACCGGAATATCGTCCAGTTTTTTTATTTTGCTCTATATAAGCATAGCAAAATTTAAAGCTCGTGCAAATACGATTGGATTCGCTCATCTTACTCTTTTTTCCCCACCTCACTCCATCCTCGTGTATAAACTTGTCTTTTATTTCGTCGTTATAAAAGTTTCCAAGAAAAAGTTTTCTCCTCGTTTTCATCCAAAAAAAGTGAGTAATCGGCTTGGGCAATATTTCCACAAGGATTTTAATACAAGCCTCGAGCACTCTCGGCATGTATACACGCACTCGAGAAAATATCCGTAAAACAATTTGCAGTTTAAATGAGCATTTAAAATCAAAAGAAAAATAAAATAATGAACAACTTGACATTATTTTAAAATCCATGGAAATAATTTTTATTTATAAATGAAATTGAACAAAAATGCCCAGTCAAATCCGCAGTACATCTATTAAAAATAAAAATAACATAGCAATAATAAATAAATTTCTTACTGATTAAAATTAATTGTGTATAGGAAAGCAGGATAAAAAATGTTTAAAAATGGTTAGTACCTGATTTGATTGTTTTTCTCTCTCACACATGAAGACTAGCTATAATCTATACGCTCTCACACAACCATACATATAGTTTTTAATGTAATGTTCAGCGTAAAATTTGCTATATTGGGCATACATCCTTAAAACCGAGAATTTTTTAGACATACAATTAAATAAAAGTATAGAAAATAGGTTATAAGATGATATTATGTAAGGTTGCGTTTGTTTAAAATGATATTGCCTTTTTCCCCCATGATTTTTCGAGGCTGAGCGACTCGCTTTTTTAAAGCCGAAAAAATGGAGATGTCTCGTAGACCGGAGAGGCATATGAACCTCGATTTTTCGGAGAAACCGCGACTGTAGGAAGAAAGGAAAAAAAAGCAAAAAATAGATGCGCGAGATGTCCGGTAAGCCTGCAATTTGTATTTATTTTCTTGCAAACGCGTCTCTCGACTCAATTTTTTTTTCCTTCGTTTTTTTACACCTATGTACTCGAGAGAATCTCGAAGAGATTCGCGATCTTCTTATAACGATGAAAAATTCCTATCGTCGCTTCTTCACCGCGAAATGGCACGCGTGTAAGTCACCGCAGAGGGCTAAAAGAACGGGGAGGAGAAAAAAACGAAATTCTTAAGGCTGAAATTCCGCGCACCCTTCGTAAAGCTCAAGAATTTTTCGCGACCCTCTTCGCTCTTCTTTTTCTTGATTGATCATTCCTCCACCGAGATAGTCTCGATACAAATTTTTTCATCTTGGCATATCATCGACTTGCCTTTTTCCAATATTTTCTCAGAAAAGTGCATGACTTGCAATTTTTTTGTCTTATCTGTAGTAGGAACATGAATCTTGGATACCAAAATATTTTTGTTTAATCTACCCAAGAAATAATACATAAAAAAAGTAATCGAAGTGTCCCAAAAACTCTTATGCACGTTGTGTTATGTCGATTCAAAAAGTTATTAAATTTTTTTAATTATTCAAATTTCAGAGTAGATATCTCGTTTGTATTCGATACAGGAATAGATACAGGATGAGACATGGTTGGAAAATTAAAAGCATTTCTACTATTATCATCTTTTTTTTCTGACGAAGCAATTAATAACGCGTCTCGAGTTTTCTCTTCTCGCCCTTCATTCTCGATCGCCATAACCGTAGTCATCTTATTACAACACCGCGCTAGAGGATCCGCCTCATTAATTTATCGGAACATTTCGTCCCTCTCGGGCACTCGAGCTTTTTCACGAGCAGAAACGATGCGAGAAAAAAATATTTAAAAATGAAGAACAAAAAGAAACAAAAAAAGAAAATTGATAGATTATATTTCACATTTGTGGTACGCCTCGAAATTTCGTTTCGACCTTTTTGTCGCCTTGTGCTAAGAGTGCAAAAAAAAGAAAAAAATGAGCGATTTTAAATCGCGCGTTGAGTGCTTCGAATAAAAAGAAAGTGATAAAAAAACAAAAAAAACTCTTGAAAAGGTCGAGTAATATATAAATCGCAATTGTATACATCGCTTGCGCGAATATATTATTCGCAAAATATGGCATGAATCTGATGGGTGGGCTCTTGAAAATCAATTAATCGACCTTTTCGTATTATAAATTATTGTGGAAATCTTATTTGGGCGGGATCGCAGATTTCTCGTAATTCCATTCCACGACTTGAGCTTTTTGTTGTTATTCATTATTATTGTGGTTATTCAAGGATTACCCTGAAGAATTGGGCGGTTTCGATTTCCGCCTGACTTTTCGAACCCTCGGTATATTAATTCGTAATTGTAATTCGCTATCTTGCGGCATAAGGGTTTCGACGAACACGCTTTGCACTCGGAGGAGAGAGAATCTTGGCATCTTCGAGATTCTCCGTTCGGTGGAACGCGAAACAGTAACGACACAAACGCTGTCAAGTGTCTCGAAAATGGTGTCTCAATCTCAAGGTTTCTGCTTTGCCTAATTGCTACTGCAAACAGATAAATAGACGGGGAGACAAGTCTCCTCTTTTCTCACTCACACTGGATTCGTATCAATTTCTCTCGAATGGTGTAAGAATCAACCCTTTCGAAATCAAATTTTAGGCGTATTCGACTTGCGGCTTTTTAGCGCTTTTCTTCGTTCGTCTTGGCGCTGCGAGCGCTTATAAGCACTTTCACGATTCTAGTTCAGTTTTCTATATTTCTATTTTTCTGACGCTCAAAACGTTCAAACCGGTAATAAGCCGGAGTCATTGCAATCGACCGGCTTCCAAGTACACCTAATGTTTGAAATTGCGCCAGATTGATCGACTAGAAATCATTAACCAGCGTAAGCGTGTTCAACTCAAGTCTAACGAGTTTGTAAGCATGAACACATGTGAGTATGAATGTACGATTGTGAGGGTTCAAGTCGAATACGCCTTTTGAAACAGCAAATTTTCAAATTCCCACGATGCGAAATTTTCCATTATTCTCGTAAAGGAAAACAGTTTTTGGACTCGGATATATCGAATCTGTTTTGTCCCTCTGGTAATTTGGGAAGTGAGACGAAACGGCAAAAAAATAAGAGTGGACAGGGTATTTTTTCCTGGGGGTAAGGAGTCCAGAATTGCTGAGGCAGCTTGTTTCTCATTTCATTATCCCCCATGTGCGCGTAAACGAGACTCCAAGGAGGGTCGTCGGTGTCTTTGCGTTCCGGGCGTTCGAGCTTCCCGTTCCCAAAGCTTCATCCCTTCCATTCGTTGCTTCACCCTCCCTCCAAGCTCACAGTACATGCGGGCATCCTATTATGCAATTAGGGAACAGATCTGCCTTTGCCGGGACGATTCAACTCTCGGAAAAGGCAGTGGAGACTCCAACGAAGAGAAGATCGCGAAAGAGGTATTTCGCTATCGGACATGACAGGACACGGCGGTCCGACACACCCTTTCTTCGTTCGAAACCTCGTACGATGTTTGGCGAAATCTCGCTCTGGTCATATGGACTCGCCAACGAAATCATTCCGACCCTATTTCGTCCCTAATCTCGATGCAACGTCTTTTGGCAATCTCTGGAGACGAATTTTTCAAATATTTTTTACTGCCAAACATCTATATATATTTATCTTTCGAGATTCTGTTTGGGATCATCGCAAGTCTATCGAAGAGCTTTCCAAAAGATTTCAAATGCTGTGGGAAGTTATGAGGGTAGATTTTGCACCCCTGTAACTCTCAGGGTTGCCGGCACAAGAGCTCGGAAGTATCAGATACCATGTCTTTTGCGCTAGCTGGCTAAACGTCATCCGTTAAGAGGCGTCACACGTGCGGGTTGACTCTTAACGCTGAGAGAAGTTTCTTTCCTCCCCTTCGCATTCATCCCCACATTTTCTTGAAATTACGCCTTTGAGATTTTCATACCATTTCACGGCATTTCAACCCATATTGATTAATCAATTCAACCGGTTAGAACAGCACGTGTTCTCCAGGCTGGAGAACTGTTTTCTTTATTGGGGCAAGCGGCGATGGCGGAATAAGTGCGCATGAAGATTGCCGATGCTTAGAAAGGGAAGACGTCAAGCAGGAGGCATCAGAGTGGATCCAAAAGCGTTTTGATGCGGGATTTGAACTCGTTTGACCCAGTGGAGGTTGACGACGGAAGAGATCTTCCCACTTTCCTTGGAACCCTTCCGACTAAACTCCTGTACAACGTTAATTTAATAGAAGGGACGAAAGCTCGTACGTCGCTGCCCCAGAGCATCCTTCTTGATGCTACCCACTTAGGTATCGGAAGACAAGGCTCAGACACCAGTCCGCACCAGAGAAAGCAAGACAGGTCCAAGGCTAACTTGGAGGGTTCCTGCTGGTTGCTTTCACCAACTCATGGTTATCAGCCGAAGCAACTTTGACTCCGGTTTTCTACCGCATAAGCCCTCTAACATCACCAAAGCATTACGGTTTATCTACTGTCCAACACAAACGAATACCCGCCCAATAGCGGAATCGAGCGAGTTTCCTTTTGTCTTTAATATTATAATTATTGGATATTGGGATGCGAAAGGCAACATAAATAATTCGTGATGAGGCAAATGCCAAAATGAAACTTTTCAAAAGTCAGAATCTTTAATGGAAGCATCAACGATTCTTGATGATCCAACTTCCATGATAGAACTTTGAAGTCGTCGCTCTGATTATTCTTTCGGACATTCTCAAGACTGCAAATGTCTCAGCGTTTACCAGTAATCGTTTGCGTGTCTCGTACACTCGCATCAGGATGGATCGGATAAGGATACGTTTGGACAAAATGCGTCTATAGATATAGATGAAGGTTATCAGGCACAACCCGTCCAGAGTAATTTGAATTTCATAGCAGTTTAACGATCTTAATTAGAAAGCCCGCGGTCGCAGGAGAGGAAATCCTTCGGGTACTGACTATGGGCTAGCGGACCCTTGATTCACGAAATTCTCCTTAGACCCTTCCAGACGTTTTAGGCTGCTCTGGTCGAGCTTATAAACCGAGGATACTCTATGAAGACGGAGAAAGAGAGAGAGAGAGAAGGAACAACAGCGATGTATCTTTTGTCTAAGTGTGTTGGGTCAAACCATCGTTTTCCAGATTCAAGGCGATTCGGAGTTTCTCGTACGGTAATTGTTTTCGTATTAACACGCTAACTAAAACAACCTTATGCTCTTGTCCACAGCTTATGTCTTCATATCCTCGAAGATCTTATCGGATTCTCCGTTCTCCACTAATTGAAATTTCGTTACCTCACTTCCACTTTAATACACTTTTCACACAAATTCTTAGAGAATTAACGAAGAATCGGAAGTCAACAATATCAAAACCACTTTACTACCGTTTCTTCAAAGAATTAACGAAATAATGAAAGTCAACAATATAAAAATAACAAAAATAGAGGCAAAGCGAAGGTTAAACCAGCAAAAGAAACATCAACAGAAAAAGAGCGTATCCACAAAAGGAAAAGATGGGAAGAAAGCTTCAATACTCGTGTTGTAAAGCGAGTGTTGCTGTCTCTGTTCGCTTCTTTATTCCAGGCCCTTTCGTTCTGTTCGTTATATCCATATTCGCGAATATATCGTTTTAATATACCCGACGTGCCGGGGATGTTTGCATCGGTCCGAAAGCCTCCGCCAGGAAAATCTACCGTCCGGTCTGCGCACATAGGGGCAGTGGACGTGCAAGGGGGTTGGTCGAGGGTGCTTACAGTTGGAACGGTTGAACAGTGGATTTTCCACGGTGGCTCGCCTTTTCGCGACCGGAGGCTACGATCCTCCCTCGGCGGGTTTTCGTTTTGCCGGACAAGGCGCTCAGAGAACCCTCCTTCTTCTCGATCCCTCCACTTTCCTCCCTAAAAGAAACATAAATAAGACAAATAGGGCGATCGACAATAGAAAAATATCGAATGTACCGAATGCTCCATAAATCGGAGAGCGAATCGAGGAAAAAAGGGAAAGGATCGACGCAGAAGAAGAGAAAGAGCGAGGCAAGTGATCTTTTTATGTTCCAACGCGCTCCTTTTTCCTGGTTTCTCCCGTTTGCCTTTTTATCTATTTCTTCCTCCCCCGCGTCTCTTCAGCTATTTTCTCCGGGAAACTTTCCCGAGTACCAGAATTGTCGCACGCGGAAGTTGTTTCTTGTTTTTGGTAAATCGCGCCTCAGATCCAAAAATTATTGAATGGAGGATTTGAAGAATTATTTGCTCATCGCTCTCGTCGTAAAGTTTTTGAAATTATCGCACGTTCCGAAAGCACGCAAGATCCTACGATAAGAGAGGGTTGGAAAAGTCGTGAAGGGGTTGTAAACTCGAAGAAGCAGAGTGTATGTGATCTTGTATGGGGTACACGAGTTTTCGAGAAGGGGCGAGGGAGGCTGAGAGAGAATATACAGGTTTGAGAATTCTCTAGCACCCCGAGAATTCCCAGGTTTACGTTTACAGCCTTAACTACAAATTCGACGAGAGTTACCGAGGCATAAGGAAGGAAAGAGAGAAGCGGGGGCTGCTTTCTCGAGGATTTTGTCTCGCAAGGGTGGTTAGCTCCTTCCAAAAGCTTTCGTATCCCATACTCCCCGTTCTTACAGTTGTTAAGAAGTCCCTCTGGGCTAATTTTCCTTCTCGCTATCTCGCCTCCTCGGCCCGATTGTCTCGCATTTTCCATCCTCTTTCAATGTTATCCTTCTCCATGTTGGGCTCGATCGTTCCTCCTAAGATCGCTCCATTTCCCAAGCTTCTATTACCTTCTTCCTCGTCCTTGTACAAAGCCACACCTATGCTTGTCCCTGGATTTTCTCTTCCAATCTTCACATTCGTTGCAACCCCATCCGCCTGATTGGCCTACCGCTCCAAACTTTATTCCAAAATCTCATTAATTCTCCTTTATTATGTGCATCCACTTCTGGGTAACCTGGACATCAGCCCGGATGAAGGCCGAAAAACGTATTTTTGGCCAATAAATAATAACCCAACGCTTTTTCATATTTGTGGAATTTCACATTGAAATCAGCTTATGACGACAAAGTCAATTAACCAACTTGAGCTTAAACGTTATTCTCCTATTAACTATTTGACAGTAATTTGCAATGGAATTGTTGGAATAATTGATAATTATTCTTTAACAAAAATCTGTCGTTATATACGTTTCAGGCTTATATTTTCTTAACTATTATTTAGGTCTCCACCAGTTTTATTGCTTGATAAGAATAACATTTTTGTATAAGCTCTTATTATTTAGGTTAGGAGAGACCGAAGTATAAATAAGGCTAACAAAGGCTGAATAGTCTAGGAGGTACAGGTCCTCTGGTTATCGTCGTCACAAGAAACTTGTGATTCATTCGAGATTCAAGTTTCATAGAGTACAGATCTATCTTTTCAATGCATCCACTTTGAATTTATTATTAAAAAGAATTTCTGACTATTAATTTCACTCTCCGGTCCTCCATATCTCAATAGGAATATTTCAAAGTGTCACAACCATTATACTTTTCCTGTGATCCGAAAAGTAAAAAAAAACTTTTTCAAAAATTTTTTACCCGGACTGTCATTTGACTAGTGAATACTTGATCAACCTCCTTAACTATGATTTTCAGAGATTAGTTTTTGATTTCTACGGTAATGATAAGTGCAATTGGTGCACGATTCGTCGATGGAGGCTTTCGATATGCGTCTATGAAATTTGGTTCAAGCTTTCACAATAAAACTAACGCTCTCGAAATATTTGCTGGCAGCATCCAGGGGACGACGCACATCGTTCGGAAATCATTGGACAAAAACTTTTGCCTCTCGCTTCCGGATTTTTTCATCCCCTAGATGTATCTCTCTGTCTCTTTCCTTCTCTCCGCATATATGCAAAATTGACTCGAGCTTCTCTCCTCGGAGGATTATTAAGACCCTCTGTATTATTTATCGCCTCGAGCCGACTTCTCTCTTTTTTCCTCTTTCTCTCTATTTACCACGAACAGCTGCCAGGAGAGCACAATAAAATAAAGCACCAGTGTATACGTCAATGTGTCGTACACTCCGTGCCTCTCACTTTTCCTCGTTCTCGGTATTACGTGGCTTTTTCCCTCCTCATACCCACGCGATTTCTTTTTTATACCCGGCTCTTGATTTCTGGCTCGCAAACGCTACACGCGGCCAGTTTTTTTCACGTGGAGACTCCGCGAAAAATAATATTGCCTCTGTGGGTGCTTGGTTACTTTATGCTTGCGGGATGCTTCGTCGCTTATTGCGGCGAATTCCTTGATTTATTCGAGATAATTTTCAGGCGAAACCGAGAAATAACCAGACATGATCCACCTACGGAAATTCACCCTCAAACGATTTTTATGGAATCTTTTTGCACTTTTTTAAAATTTTAACAACAGTCGTAATTTAAAAGTTTTTAAATAAATCTCACATTTAAAAATCGAAGAATATCGATTGCATGATCTTGGTTAGAAAAATATTGGTAATAAAGAAGAAAATATTTCGATATTTTTTCCATTTTCTTCTTACCGTTTATTGTAGATTTTCTCAACGAACTTTTTCATCCCTGTTGCAAGGACGCTGGTAGCCCGGTCGCGAAGTGGGTAAACTTCGAGATAAATGTGACACCTTTTATCGTCCATATAATAAATACCGTCTCTTCATCTATAAAACAAACGACCCTCCAAAATCCGGAGCTGGAGAAGCCTCTCTCGATTCACACCCTCCGCCGGGAGCCTTCGATTTTCCCTGTTTTTTCTTATTCCCCGCGTGTGAGCGCATGAGGAAATTTTTACTCCAGACTTTCCTGGTTAGAATGAAGAAAAAATGAAGAAACGTCACCCTTTTTGGTTGCTTGAAAAATATTTTTGCTTCCCGAGCCAAGAATATAATGTTAATATCTGTTTTTTATATTTTTATCACCACCACGAAAAAAAATCAATTTTAATTTCACTTTTAATTTGAACTTACATCGCACTCCTAATGCTTGAATTACGATAATTTTCTTGGTGCAATTTCGTAGAGAGGCGCGAATTTTGGGGGTTGATTGTTGCTTTCGGAAATAGCGAGCGAGGCGCCAAAGTAATGACTCTCATGACTTTCGGCGGCTCGCGAATCCAACGATCGCTTAAATACAAGATTAAACAGGAAGGAGTCGAAGGAAGTGCCAGCACGCGTGTAACTCGTTCCGGGAACTCGCGAATAAATAGCGTGAGGGACGGAGGGATCGAAAAGCGGGGGAAGGGAAAACAGGGGTTCAGGGAGGAAAGTCGTGCCTTGTATCCTCGAGTTTTGGCGTCTGGATGGTTGACTCTGTAACCGACGAGATTCCCAGAGAACAAGCGACCCACCTCGCACACAAGCCCTCACTTTTGTCTCCTCGCGATCTCTCGTGTGGCGATGCGACGTCATAAATCCCCCAATAATTCAGCACTGCGCTAGACAACCACGAATGTTTGAATAATTGGATTCGCGTTTATGCGTTTCCCGTACCACCAAAATCCTCGTTGCTTTTATATATTTTATCTTTACTTCTCATTGCCAGGAATACTATCAAAATATTAACGATGCTCATTCTCGACAGAAAAAAAAGTTCATTATGCGGCAGAAAAAAGCATTTTTTGTAATGATGTAATATATTAAATGGACATCTGAAATTATTTGTTGGTTACGTAAAGGTAAAAAAGTTGAAAACTCATTAGTATATAAATTAATGAAATAAAAAAATATAGATTCGAAAGAATTTTTGTCAAAATTTAATATTAAAATTTTGGAATTAGCGAATTTTCAAAATCAAGTTCCTAATAACAGAATTTTGAAATTAGAGATCGAGAAGAGAAAAGGAATGAGGAAAGTCTCGGCGCGACAGAAGAGTGGCGCCTGCGGCAAACGGTAGTAGGGAAATATTAAACAGTCTTGTTTTCCCGTAAATCAGTTAGAAATGCTGAATATCTGTGTGTCTATACATGTAGCGAAAGAGTAAGGGAGAACGGAGGGTCGGGACTTTCAGAGAGAATTCTCTCGTAGTGGTTATCCCACCCTGGATTCTTAATGACACCCTCTCCTCTTCTCCACCACTTTCTCTTTCTGCATTAACTTTTTTGCCTGGTTTTTTCGTTGTTCGATGATTACAATCAGGATTTGTAACATTCCTATTCGACTTTTTTTTTCAAAAAAGATATGAAAAATTACTAAGTATCTCCGAAAATAAAAATGTCAATAAAAAATGTAGAACAATTATGTCCAAAATTATCGAAAGAGATGAGATCCAGCAATAACCATTCTTCACTTGTAAGTTTGAGGAAAACTCATTTTTCATCAATGTATTTTGAACCTAGAAATCCCTATTCGTGATACGGCCAATCAATTTTTGAAGACTCATTTCTTGTCATTAAAGTATTTAAGTGGAAACGTCTCGACGTAGTGACTTCGTTCAGACTAAAAAAATCTTTGATCATTCTTTTCCCCGGTAGAAGAATTTTAGTCTTCGTACAATTGCTCTAATTCTCTGCCAAAGACCTCAAGATGTCTTTCCTTCTCTCTCACTTTCTCACTCTGAGTTACATTTAAATGCCTGATGAATGTACCAAGCTTTCCTGTACCTTTTGCTTTCACGATATATTTACTAGATTAGAGAACGAGACAGAGGATTTTGGAGACTTCCCGCTTTCTTCCTTCTCGCGGTTTACTTCTCCAGACTTTGTCTTGCGTTGAATCGTAACTTCTACCGAGGACGAATCTCTTTCGAGATTGAACGAATTGCAAATTAATGTATGTGCAACTCTCACGTTAATTTAACAGACAGCGAAATTGTTTTGGGATTGTGAAAATAGCAATTTTTCTATTCTCGTTATATTGATTCTTTTATGTACTTTTAATTGCCATAAATAGTTTAACCATCATTTTACGGTCAGTGCTTATTAGTTTTTTGTAGTTCATCAATTTAAATTTTTTTTGTTTCAACATGCGTTACAGTGAATTGTGAAAAAGAGAAACAATTAAATTTTAAACAAAGTTTATTCTCGCTCGTCTGGAAGATTCGTCAAAGGGGGGTTTTGAAAAAAAGTCGCGTCGTTGGCAGGTCGACTATCAATCTCTTTTTAACAACTTCGTAACATCGTAAAATTCAGGGTGAGAGAGAAAGAGACGGCGCGCTGGATTAGAGAAGAAGACGAAGCGAACGCCGAGGGATTTGTACGCTTCTGTGGATCCGGCGATGAGCGTTTCTTTTCTTCGATGATTCTCAGGATCTCGAGGAAAACCACCACGAATCGTTAATTTGTCATTCGTTACCCTTCGTCCTTAAAGCCTGTACGTAGAATTTTTTTTCTTCTCTCTTCACCCCCTGCAATCGTTCTCTCTCCTTTTGCGTTAATCTTCTTTTCTTGCAGTGTCTGCGTTTGGTGAAAAACTTTTTTTCCGATCACCCAAACATATTTTTCACATTGTGACCTTCTTTCTCATTATTTATATGAATGCATTTCAGTCCAGGACTGAAATCCAGCAATCAAATTGTTTTGATTGATAACCAAAATTATAGGTCTGTAACTCTATTTGTATAATTCTATTCAAGATTAATAAGATTTCGGTACTGGGCAGGCTTAATTATTCGAAATAAGAACTAGAGGAAAAATTAACGACCTTAGTAACACGTTGGGGCTTTGTTTACGTCAAGAGTTCAAAGGCTTCATTTTCATCATCGGTCCGAGACAGATAGATGATACAGACAGATTATGATGCTTTGAAATTACACAAATATATACCAACACAAACTGGCCTAGAATGTGCCAAGATGGATTTTACTAAGAGCGTTTTCCCAAAGTACTCGAGCGCTGCCAGCACATGCATTAGGATCAGATTCACAGTGTCACTCATAAATTTCGGAACACATACTAATTTTGATGTATTGCGGGATAGATGGTGAGACTTTCTTACAAACTAATGTGGCATGGACTATACTGAAAAGTATTCTTCATCATTTGATAGTCGAGCGCTATACCCAGAAATACATGAATAGATATTTTGGAAGAAGGACAGGATTTTCTCAACAAGAGGTGATAATATGGGGAGCATAGCTAGACGCAGGGCTGGGAGACATACTAGGAAAATATGGTGTCAACGGTTGTTAGTAGAACCCGTGAAACATCTGCCAATACTAAAAACATGGCAAGTTGGTGCAGTCTTGGGTACAAGGAATGAACATTAGCTATTTGACATGATATGGGCTAATGGTAAAACTATTATGGTGCCAATGTTCAGAATTTAAGAGTTGGAACTTGGCATTGATTAAGTATTGCTCAAACATTGGGCCGTGGCATTCAATCAAAGATTGCCATCCAATCATTGGTCCACTGAAAATTACCAGCACAGCACCAGTGATGGCATTTATCATCGATCAGGTGTAGACTGAACATTAACCACTGTCGCTCAACTGATTGGGCCTTGACACAATACTGACTACCAGTAATGGACCAATTTCTCTCACGGACAATAGATCCGAACTTATCATTCCGACATTCTGCCAACCACTATTATTGTAACGTCAGCAACTGGGCCAATCGTAAAAGGTTTTACGGCTAAATTGTCAACGTGACCGTTATATCATCACTTTGTATACGTTTGTTTTGTGTAAGGTGAGCAACGGGATGCTGGCGAGATCAACAACATGTGGAGAGAGATTCGAGTCTTCGTCTACAATTAGTATAAAATATGATAATTAATATCAGAATCCTTATACTTTACACTGACGATGTACTTTAAATATTGGTAACATAAAAAATGTTCAAATTCATGTTAATGATGAAAGTTTATTTCGTTTTTATTTATTTTTTAAATTATTTGTAGATATATGGTTTCATGGTTACAGTTATTGATTTTATTTGCCCTGTATTTCTCGGATTGCTTCATTAACAAAAATATTTGGTGGTCCCTCGTGAGAGAAGGCCTCCCAAAACAAAGCCCTGCTCGTATTTCCTCATTTGTTGTAGATTGGTTGTAACCAATTAGTCTTGCAACTAACGAGTGAAATACAAGAGGAGTAGGATGTAAATGTTGTTAACAAATATTTACTTTATTTTGCAAGGTCTCGTTTCTCTCTCACTCTTTTCCTCTCTTTTTTCTCTCTTCGTTTCGTTGGGAGGACTTGCGGACAGATCGTACGAGCAATGCGTTCACCCTTTTTTCATCCCTTCACTCCAATCTCAATGATTTTTTTCTTTTTCTCATCTGCTTTTATTGTATCCCGAGGTACATGTACTTCGCCGTCAGTTTCTCTTGCAAATTTCAGCGTTGATGTTATACAACGCGAAAATAGAGATTTCGTGAATTCTCGAGTTTCCTCCATTGTTCGAGAAAGAATATTATTCTTTTTTACACAAATAATTGGCGAGAGAGTCGAGCTTCCGGTCCGAGTCGTATTAATAACGCGTATTTTCTCGACTCGTGAGTCGATCCTCGCTCGTTTTATTCTTTCGTTTTTGAAATAATTCTTTCGAGCCCACCTCGAACCTATTTCTTCTTTTCAATCTCGTTCCATGTTTCTTTTTGCTCCTCACAACGCTTCTTCTCTTTTTCGCTTATTTTTCTCTTCTCGAGTTATTATGCCTCGGTATAGCCGCGAGGGACAACTCAGATTGTCAGGCATCACGTCACTTTGTGCCCGATGATAAAAATGGCGAAATTCGAGCAGTTGAAATGGACAAAGCTCTCTCTCTCTCTCCTTTTCGTTTAGTTCTGAACCAGCCTCTTGTCTTTTTCTCTCTTACACTTCTTTCTTTTTCAACCTGATATGAATAGTCCCTGACTCAATTGTTTGATCGCTCTTCCACTTCTTCGTATTTTTTTAGGGCCAAGGATACGGAAGGGACAGCGGCGTTCAGCCAGAAAGCTTTTTTCCCCCTTTTTTCCACTTTCGCTACATTTTTTTCCGAACCAACCGTCTGGATGCGAGGATTCGGACAACGTACAGGTAAGTATCTCAAAAATTTTTATTTTATCCAAACGTTTGAAAATTTTTCATTGTAGCAGGAAAATCTTCAATTTCATCGAATAATTATTATCTTAAAAAATGGCTAAACGAGAGTGACGAAGGGAGGACGTTGCGCTAGATTTATTGGAATTTCGTTGTCTCCTCACCGTATGAATATTCTAGAGGTTCGGTGGTCAGGGGACGAAAATACTCGGGTACATTTCCCTTTCACGGATTTAGAGGGTAGATGGATAAAAACTGGGGGAGGTTCGTTCGACAATGAGAATTGAAATATTATACCACCGCGTATAATATTCGCCCCCGGCTGCTTTTGCGCGAAGTAGGAAAATAATAAACATTATATCCTCCGAGAGGGTTGGAAGGGGGGATGAAGAGAGAAAGAATCAGGGAGAGAAAAAGAGTGGGACGGTAAACGCGCGACTGTCGTGCAAATGCTCGAACATTTGTGGCTTCTCTCTTCTCTATATCCGAGCACCCCTTCGCACCCCCTTTCCACCCCGTTCGTTTGCTCGCTGAGTTTCGACTTTCAAGGGTTGCGTTGGTCCAGGCTTTTCTCTCTCTCTCTCTCTCTCTTGGGTCTCGAGGGTTGTTTTGGAAGTAGATATTGTCTGTAAGAGAGATGACAATAAAAAGAGAAAGGGAGAGAGAGAGGGAGAGAGAAAAGCTTGCGCGAGAACAGGTCGAGGGATTATAGAGCTTTGCAAGGATATCAATTATAAGCAGAAACAGTTATTCCGCGTGCATCGAAACTCAAGCCTCTACGTTGAAAAGTCCACGGACCGAACCCTTCGTCTCAGAACCTCTTTTCCTCCCCCTCTTTCTCTTATTCTTCCACCCCATGTTATTCTCTCCTCGTTCGCTCCCTCCTCCGACCGAGCTTTCTAATCCCCGCTAAATTATATTATTTTCCACTGTTTGTTTATCGGAATTCAACGCTTTCCTCGTTTTCCCCGAGAGACGACCCTCAACGTCGCGTTTCGAGTTCATCTCTCTTTCTCTTTCATGCTACTCTGTCGGCCCTAGGATTTGCGGAGACTTTACGGCTTTCATTTTACCTTCGCTAACAATTCCACTCACTTCACTTGTTCTTATGGTTTTCTTTGAAATAAAAAAAAAATTGTTCTTTAGCACTTGACATACGATTTTTTTGCAAAAATGTAATCTTTATTTGTAGTTAAACAATTTATGTCTGTAGTAAAAAGTTGAATATAATTATCACGTGTGGTGAAAATGTTTCCTGTTACTTTTAACGCTTAGTAAATTGTGTGCTTTCTTTTTTCCCTTTTTTTCAAGAAAGAAAAAAATAATTGGAGTGAGGCGATAAGTATCAGAAATGAGTGTCGCACGGCGAATACTCGTGTTTTGCCGAATCTTCCGTCACGTAACAGCTTCAAGTTAACAGCCCTTATTCCCAGGACGGTTATGTCCGAAGTGAGCCACTCTCCTATTATGCAAATGTGTTGTACGCGAGAGGTTAAAGTGTCTCGAGCGTGGACTATGATCGTTCGGTGGGATGACCGCTTGCTAAATGGCCGAGACTCCCTTTCTCTCCCCAAGAACAGACTCGACGTCCTCGTTTTCACGTACGTGGCAAACGCTTGTCCTTGGAATCCCAAAATTTTTTTCCTCCCCTAAAAAAACATCACAGCTTATAACTTGGGTTTGTGTCCTATTAATTAGTACAAAAATGATAAAATATACTTTCATTTAAATATGAAAAAAAATTATTGTAACAACGAATTAAGAATAATTTTACAATAATGGTTTCGTTTTGATCTTAGAAGTTGAAATTGAAGAATCATTCGGACTGTTGTAAGACAGTTTGAATTCATTTCAAATTAGAATGGCAATATATGGAAAGATTTTCTAAACCTTAGAACTCAATAAAGCATAATCTAAATGTTTATTTGAAAATTAAAAACAAATTTTTGCAAATAAATTCATGAATGACTCTGACCCTGTAGGAATAAGTTTGTAATGATGATGCGTATTTGAATTTGGTGAGATCGAAAGATTTTTTTGAGGTGTCAGGTACGGACATCGGCAAGTGTTTCGTTCGGGAGGATCGTGGTTGTTATGATTGGGGGTGGCCAGTCGAGAGAAAGAGAGAAGAGGGGAGATGAGAAAAGCTCTTATACTCGAACGATGTGGAAACTCGAGTCAGGAGTGGCTGTACAGGAGCGTAAGGGTGGCTGTTTACTTTTGGTGTTGGGCAAGTAGCGCCCAGCGTGCATGCTGGTTCCCTCTGATAGCAAACACTGAGTATCGATCAGTATGACTCTGGTAAACAACTATTGTACGCCACGCATCCTTTCCCTTCTCCCTCTCTCTCTCTTTATCTATACAACAGACTCCCTTTCAATCCTCTCGCCCCCCTTTTTTCTCGCGTTTTTACCCCAAGTACTTTGCATCCTTCTCCTGTCGAGCTTAATCGGATTGTTGATATTTCGACGTTTTCGAGCCGTTGATGAATTACAATTTTACGATTTTCATAATTATTATAATTATGACGCATTATTATTTTGGTTTTTTCCAATAAATTATTTTTTATCGAGTGTTTTCTCTTTCTATAATCACTTTTGTTGTATTTTTGAGCATTCTTGCGAGGGATGTTGACAACGTGGGTTGAAGGATGTTCGAAATTGTCTCACGCGTACGTGCGTGAACGTTTTTGCGAAATACTGGCGGGTCTAAATTTGCATTTTTTCCAATCTCTGCAATACTTGAATAGTCTTAATCAATGTAATTATAAATTATTATCGTAATTGTTTTCTGATGTATATCATGAGTTATTTCTTTTTATAAATTTTATTGTGCAAATTTTATTCTGTTTTTGTTATCGTTTCTGAGTCTTTTTTGCTGTCCCCAGAAGGGATGCTAATAATCTTGGTCGAAGGGTGTCGGAAATTGTCGCCTCGTGCGTATGTACGCGAAACTCCCCAACAGCTGAGGAGGACCGCGAACCCCTGTCGTACACACAGACCACTTTTCCTCGACATCACTGGAACCACCCTACAACCGGCTCACTTAACCAAACAGCCTTCATAAATTATGCAAAAATCAACAACCCCGTTGCGCGCAAACTTCGTTGCATGCCGCTTTCTTACTTTTTCACACGAATGGAGTCGCTCGTGTATCACATTTTCTCGCTTTTTTAATTTCCTCATGGTAGACTAATTTTGTATATTTATACTCGGACTAGGAAGATAAATCAGAACGTTAAGAAATGTTTGTTACATATTTTCTTTGGGTAAAATTTTCCAAATTATTTAAATTATTAAACTTAACGAAGTTTTAAATTATGCAACTTTTCTACCGATGCTTGTCGAGAGGAATCAAACACATGATATAGGGTTTACCCTTGCAATGCTCTACTTACATTTTTTTCCGTAAAGAAACTTTATTCCGAAAATGCCCGTGCTCGTTCGTATTAAAAGTGAGTAACAATTTTATCTGGTACATAAAAAGATTATTGAATAGAAACGACGTAGATTAGAACGTCAACGAACGACTCATCATAGAATAATAATGCTTTCAATTTTTTTTCTTCCGAGAATATCGAATATTTGTTTGAGATTCTTTATATTGAGGGTGACTCAAAGGGCACTCGAGTGTGAAAAGCCGAGGCGAGCGCGTCGCGTGTGTTGTTCTCGTGTGTACGTGCGCGAGCATAAAACAAAAACCGTTTCCTCGTCACGCAATAGTTGTACATCTGTCGCTCTCTGTCTCGGTTACGTTTGCATTTTGCCACGTATTTGAAAGTTCCGCGAGACTCGATCGAGCATAAAGTGGCTATGAATGCTCACGGAATTCGCCTGGTCTCTTCGATTTCTCCGACAAATACTCGAAACACTATTCCGGAGCAGGCAGACCTTTTTTCTTATCGATATATCGTAGAACAAGAGAGATAGAAAATATTCCAAGAGAGAGATAGAGAAAGAGATATAATAACGTTGTGCACTTTGAAAACTATTCCCTAGCATGAAATCATGTGAAACCTTCCCGTCCCCAGGCCATTTCGAAAATTTACCCAGGCCGATTCGAACAACAGGAAACACGTCCAAGTCACTTCAACAGGACGTATGTAAATTAATGTACGAATATGTGCAGGCATTGTTAAAAGTGTATCACGAAGTTCTGACGTTTCTCAAAAGTTGATCGAGGTTGCTCGAATATTGTCATAGGGGTGCATATCGCTGCTGCACGTCAATCGCGTTCTCCCCCTTTTTCCATCTCGCTTTCTCACCGAGAATGGGGACTATGGTGATGAAGCCTGCAAGCCAGCCCCTTGTGAAAGTGCAGGACTGGGTCAACCTTCAAAGTACTCCCGTTCCTCCCTCCTTCCACCCCTCGCGACCACCCTCTCGCTTCTTCGTCTCCTCTCCTTCCTTTTGCCACATTCTCAGTCACTGGGTCGAATCGATAACGATGACTGCATGAAAATCCACACATCCGTATAATATCCGAATCTATCGTGCACCAATTTCGCTCTTTTCGTTCTTTTGATTAGGAATTTGTATTTTATTTTGTTGATTAGTGAATATATTCGTAATTTCCTTTTCCCTTTGTTTCAAGAGTCATTTGAACAATTGAAGAGGTAAGTTATAATATGTAACATATTTCAAGAACAACAATTTTTAGTATGATTTCATTTTATAAACAATTAGCGTTTTTATCAGTATCGAAGTCGTAAGCATTAAAAATGGAGTGACGATCTTAGATTCCAGAGTTCTTCGATTGTTATTGTACTGGAATCCTATGTCTTATACTGTTGGTGTGCAACGACATCGAGGACGCAGAGCAAAGGGTAGTTTATGGCACTACCTGGTTGGGAGCTGAGAAATGCTTTTTCCACAACTCTCCAACGCTACACAGGACTCACAATATTTTCCTAAAGACAGTCAGTTTTTTCCAAACATCCAGGCAGTTCACAGCAAGATTACACAGAACAGATTCATCGCATATACATATGTACTAATATTATAATACACGTATTGACAGAATTGTCAGTCGATTTCCACACGCAACCTGAATACATGGTTCTAGGTGCTCCAAAGGCTAGTTTAAAAGCTAACCATGAAAAGATCTCGAAATTCATAAACACTAAACTAACTTCAATTAAAATAATGGTTCCACAACAAATTATACCTGGCACAGTACACCATACTCGGGATATTCAAATCAGTCAGCTGCTCAATAAAAAATATCAGGAACCTGGTGGGTTGATTAGCTGTGGCAGTAATCATGCATCATGACACCTCGACCAATAAAGCCTCTGTATCAGAGGTTCCGTCCTGAAGATGCAGTCTGGAACAATTGCGAAACGTCAGTTGAAAGTATTCTCAGAATGTGATTTCATTATTTTCAGATTTTATTATATTAACCAGGTTGACCTCATGGAAATCATTATATTTCATTGGATGTATCATTAGACCCTGTAATAAGCAATAAGGTAAATCTTGTCACGATCTGATCAACTCCTGATGTGCGTTTTTTGTTGCTTCCGCGTTATTCAATGTTGAGTGAAAAAGGTTTAAAGGGCAGAACATTGAAAGGCAAGATTTTAAGGTCATCCATTCGATAACCATGTGATCTGTTTTGTTTCATATAGTTTTAATATTTGTAAAGATCAATTTTATATTTAAAATTAATAAATAAAAGTTGTTGTGGAAAATATAAATATCGCATTACATCACATTGCAGTGTATGTGGTGATTTTGTGACGAATGAAACCGAATATTCTGAAGTCAATTTCTTTCAAACTAGACGGTAAACACCTACCAGACGTAAACTACCACTACGTAATAAATAGCCATATATTTGACTTATTGTAAGCCAAATTCTTGCTACTAAATATCACAACGTCGTCCCCTTGAGTGAGCGAATTCTAATTGACGAAAATCATGAAAATTCGCATGCGATCTTAACTAGTGAAGCAAGCGACTGCAAAGCGTGGTCGCAAGTGAGTTGGTGTGCGAGAGTAACAGAAGGAGAGGGAAAGGTTTACATAGAGAGGGAGCGAGAGGAGCCGCGGGAAGAGAGGGAAGCCCTCGCGGGCGAGTGTGGCCGCCGATCGCGCTGTGGGCTCTGTGCTAAAGGAGAGAAAACTTCGGCGGTATTGAAACGGAGCCGGGTGCCAAGTGCGCCGACTCAGTAGCCGCGTGGCCACGGGGGCCGGAGGGTTTCGTGTCATTGAAAACCAAGGCGCTGCAGAGTCGCGACGGCAGTCACCGGCGAGCGAGGGCCCCTATTTTACTTCTTTCACCGTGAACCTACCATTCAAACGACACCTATTTAAATACACACACACACACACACACACGTACATACTAATATATACTCATACTTATACATATATAAATATTCGGGCACGCGCACACAGCCTCATCAACACATACAAACCGAAGAATGTACATAAGAAGTAAATAACACGAGGAGCCCCGATAAACAAAACTGTATTTAAACCGAATTCGATAAAAATCGATACGATATTCGATTTAATACACGGTTAACGATTAAACACGTTCAATTAGATATTTTGAACAAAATGTTTTAATAACTCGGGTGATTTCTACCCCTTCGACCTTCACGTGTTTTTGGACTGAAAGTAATTGTGAGGACTGAGAATTGTTGTTTTTGCATAAAAAGTTGATGGTCTATGATATGCGGATTTGAACGAAATTTTGGATGTATTTGCCTTGATACGGACCGCGCAGGTTGCAACCCTTGTAAACACGTGGCGCGGCGCACACGCGGTAACTCCGGAGGGCGAGTGGAGCGCCACGGAGAGAAAGCCGTGAGAGGGGAAGACGAAGAGAGGGGAACGTGTCGGGACAGTTTGTATCCGAGAGAGGAACAGTCGCAGGATAAATAAGTTGTTTATAAATAATTAATATTTATAAACGATTGATATTCGAAGTTAAACGTGAAAGACTGCAGAGGACTAATTTTGTTAAAATATACGTGAATGAGTGGAAAGAATTGCAGTGAAGAACTTGGCGAAAATCGCCTGGATTCGAAAAAGGAATGCTCGTCGACGGACTTATACGAATTGAGAAAATAAATTACAAATATCGATGAGACAACGGTTAATAAACATTTGAAGTTTGAAGTTTGCCAAGAGACTTGAGTGATTATTGACTGAAATTAAATACTTCGACATTGTACCCAACCCTCTTGAGTAGGGATGACATAATCGTTGTTTCTCGTGTCGAGAAACGATCATTTGGTGCCGTGCGAGATAAAGTTTGATTAAGAAAGAACGGAGGAACGAGCCGGAGTCACGGAGAACTCGTCGACGAGGAGGAAGCGGGACATGCTGGAGCCACGCTGGAGACCCGTCCAGGTATTTATAAAATTAATATAAACAAAAATGTGTTTCAATTGATTCTTCCCAAAATCATTTTTCTTATATTTTTTAATGAAAATTAATAGTTCATATCATCTATACACGTTATTCTTACTGAAAATGTTTATTAAAGTAAATCATATTAAACTATTTTAAAATATTTGTATCATAGCTTAGCGAAGCGTATGATTTCCTAGTTCAACCCCTTGATCGATGTCACCCACGTGACCTTGTACGCTCGAAACCGAAGTGTATCGCTCTCGTTGCGTCGTTATTTGCTTCTCTCTTTATTCTTTCTCTAGCCTTGCTCTGCGCTCCCTCATTTTGGTTCACGTAACGTACGCATAAACTCCTACATACTCATGCGAATTTACTCGTGATGACACATGGCATACATTTTTCGTTACAACGAAGTGTGATTTCGTTTGGTTCACAATTTATCTAATTTTAAGAAACAGTTTTTATTTATTTTCCTACTTTTAGTACGTATCATTTTAATTACATCAATTAACAATAAATTTATGTACCAACTGTTTAAGTTGTTTCATTAATACTATGTAGATTCGTTGGCCTAATTGCTAGTCAATGAACAGTCGATTTATTTTATGTTCTCGTACATAATATATTATGGTTGTATATAATAATCTTGTACATAACAGTTAATCAGGGTTGAAATGATCATACAATTTAAGAGCGATCATAAGTATACGTAATGTGCATTCAATAAGCAAGAAGCTGCATTCAAATAATTTTTCATTTCGAACCATTAAAAACGTTTCTTGCAAGCCTTTGTAATTCAAATAAATGAGTCTTCATCCCTTTCCGCAGTTTTTCTCCTTTCTGCATTTTCCGTATTTGAGAATAGCTCGGAGTGATCGGAGCTCGGTGAGAGCCGTACACTAATTCTGCTTTACGAGCTGCGGAATTGTATTGGCTGCTGGGGTTGCTTTCTTTTATTCTCCCGTGAGAGAAGCGACGTTCGTCTCTCGGGCAAAGAAGAAGAAGAAGAAGAAGAAGAAGGTGGCCGGGTGGTGGAGAAGGTGGCGTGAGAACCGCCCGTTATTCCCGGGAAAGCGGATCTACCTAGTAGGTGGAACGGCGCAGAAACGGAGGCGGTCCTATTCTCCTCGGTGGGCGTTGAGGGAGTGGGTGGGGGTGCTCGAGCACCCCCGCGTCGAGCTTTCTCCTCCCGGTTTCTTCATTCCCACGGTTCGGTGCCCCCTGAGCCAGAAGTGTGGACCCGACCTCCCCCCTTTTCCCCACGACTGTCTTCTCCGATCCTCCTATTCTCGCCAATCGACTCTTCCACCTTTCCTAGACCGCCTCCGACTTTGCCCACTCTCCTTTTTCATCTGCAAGCTCTTTCACCCCTTTATCACCCCTCGCGTAGCGGAATTGCCGGGTGTAGGCAGCCATTCCCCCGTGACCCTACCGGTGTCACCCGCGGTTACGTTGTTTCGACGGAGCTTTCAATTACTTGATTGGAAAGCTCAAGCTCGAAACGGTACTTGGACTGTCCGCTACATATCCCTGTCACTTGTCTAAATTTCTTGCATTCGTTTTTATTTTGGAGCTTTCTTAGTAAATGTCGCAAGCTCTCAGCTTGTATGACGTTTTCGATAAACTTTCTCGTTTATCGTTTCTTTTTCTGGAGCTTTTCACTCCGGAGCTTTCAACCAGCATCGTGCAAGCTTTCAATTTTTTCTACCAAGCTTCTCTTATCATTTTCACTTCCAAGAAAAGCTCTCGGGACCGAACGGTTTTCCAGGGTATTCAAGGTTCTCGACCCCTTCTCCGATGTCCCTTTCCTCGGTCCCCACCACTCGAATCCCCATTTTCCTTCTCGGCGGCTGCGTTCCCCGCATGCATGGAAGAATGAGCTTTCGTCTCTCAACTCCGGAACGTCAACGTTAACTTCGCCGGAGCGCAACAAGAAACGGAGAAAATTGTACTCGCACAGATGCAAGCTCCGGGGGGTCGCGCGCGACACACACGGGGGGAAAGTCTCTTCTCGCCTCCTACAAACCGCCTGCATCCCTCTTCGGCCATTTCCGGCCAGGACCCGACAAAGCTCCACCCACTTTTATATTAATCACGTCTTGGCTCACTTCTCCGCTCTTCCTTCTTCTTGTTCTTCTTCTTCTATGTAGGTAAAAGCTTGTACATACGAGAAGCTTTTACCCTCTCCTTTCTCCATCCTCACTCCCACCCGGTTCTCCATCTTTCCTATCCCCGGTGTGCGATTTCCTTCGTTTTCTCACGCGGCCCGGGAGAACCACACCTCTACCGTTAGCTCCATCCGTTCTCTATCCTGACAACCATGTCCCTTCGAATTCTGATGCATTCCATAATTTCAGGGTGGATAATTATTTTCCTTATTTTTTATTGTTTTAGAATTTCTCGAAATTTCAGAGTCTTCTTTTCTCCATTTTATTTTCGTGGAAAAAATGTACTTTTTAACCACTTCGCCAATCGCGATTCGTATATCGACCCGTGCACATCAATGAAACGAGTAAGAGAAAAGAAAGAAAGCCTATCGTGGAGTCAGCGTGTGGTTCGTTTAGCTCGTTCCCGCGATTCGCACTTTCGGTTTTGTTCCTCGATCACAATGCGCGCAACACGTGAATCTTTGTTTTTTTCGTCCTGTCACCTCTGATGGTTATACCCCTATCCCTCGAAATCTCTTGTTTTTTCCATTCAATTCAAGAGTTCCGTCATCGACTTCGTATTGACGCCTTCGATGGGCTTTTCGCGATCGAACTCGAGCGAGAGACGTCGAAAATGCAAACACAAAGGAGCCACGAGAGAAAAAAACACGCGGAAATAAAAAGAGAAACAAAAAAAACAGAAGCATAAAAAACAAAGTACAAAAAACGATGAAAAACTACAAGAAGACGAGGCAAGAGGAAACGACAATAATTGTCATCGAGGGTATTGTTATCTGGATGAGTCGCTGACGCGAATTGACACCTTCGAACGAATAGGAAGGGTGTGAACGTACTGGAGCGAGCAGTTGATATCGCGTGCCACTTAAGTCCTATCACGCTTTCTCTATCTCTCTCTCTCTCTCTCTCTCTCTCTCTCTCTCTCTCTCTCTCTCTCTCTCTCTCCCCCCCCCTCCC
>JAPYYX010000892.1:0-44336 GCA_030522605.1 Cremastinae sp. B BG-2022a
AGCAAACTCGGAGAAAAAGAGTAGCGGTAGCTCGAGAGCGTACAGTTGACGTTCCGTAAATGTACTTGCCTCGAGTCTCTACCGCGACTCTTGATATAGGAAAAATTAAACGCTCCAAATAAGTCCAAAACTAATTGAATGTAATATGTTGCAGTTCTGAAAGTGAAAGTTATTTCGCGCGATTACGTAAATAGTACATTTGTAAAGCGCACTGCGTCATTGTTTTGGCCCCTCGTGAAATTTGGTTACTTTCATAAGCGTTGTCTCGTTACAACTAACTGTCAACGTAATAATCAGTTCGTTGTGTACAGAAGAGGGCATGTATCGAGTAAAAACGACGATCGTGGTCCAGCTGCAATTTCGACCACCAGTATCGTGACTATACGTATACACAGTACGATACACGCAAAACTCTACGAAGCTCACCTTCGTGTAAATATACGCCCAATGTTCGTTCATATACATATACATTATATATAGGGTAGCAATAAATTTTTCTTTTCAATTTTACCACTACGCCTGCAGCTGTTCTGAAATGCGCTCTAAATTTATGGATACCCGATAGAGAGACTCTTGCCTTTCAATTTAGGTTACACAAAATAAATTGAGTACTCTGGGAAAAATCGTGATACGAATGATGTCTAAACATCACGCCTTTGTTGTGCATTCTTTTCTCGTATCTCTTTTTGATGTCCATTAATAATAATCTGCTCGAAGAAGATTTCAACGACAGTAAAGTCCATACTACCTTGCGAGAAACTATAAATAAAACGTTAAGCGAATTATCGATGAAGTAGTAAAAAACTCTTGGAATTTACAGGTGATCGCTATCGGAAGTTCTCATTGTACTCTCAAGACCAACTGAAAAGTCAAAGGTAAAAGAGTAAATAGAGAAGCAATCAGTTTCAAAGTATAGGCGAATTTCTCATAAGTAGAATGTTCATTCACAGAGTTTGTTGTCAATTTGCATAGTTCGTCTTGGACTGCATTATTTACCAAGCTCGCTCTTCAAGATTTTCTTTAAATCGGGTAGAGTGAGAGCAAAGAATTCGAAATTTCGTTCTACACTTGAGTCGAGATAATGTACGTAGTACGATTTAAATAGAGACTGGCTTTTATGAATGTACTCTTTGATTACCTTCTTGCTCTGAACTCAGATATTGAGTCGTAAACTCATAAAATAATTTTTAGTTATAGTTCTCTGCATCGACTCACATTGTTGCTCTTGAATTTTTACACTGATATTAATGCTACTTTTGGTACGTAAAGGCACGTCACTGGTAAAATAAAACCTATCTATCTATCTAAAAATATATTTTGTATACCATTTGCAGAGTACAAGCCCCATATGGTGGATTTATGGTTACGGTGATATTTATTCAAATTCGTCCAAATTTGTAAACTTCGAGAATGCAGTCGGATGTGTAGCACTGTGGTTTTACTTTCATAGTAAACATGATAACATACATATTGAAAATGCAACGTGCATATTGGTATACATACGAGTGCATTTGAGTCTCATATTTATTCATATTTCATATATTGGTTTTTCTCTGGGAATTTTCGTACGCAAATTTGAAGTTTTTCCTTTTCATTATAAATCTTGACGTCATGCAATAAATGTTGTCCCTTCAATGTCTCTATAGACAATATATGTATGCATATCTGGATGTTGATGCAAACAAGCACTTGCGATCCTTATGAGCCATATGCGAGTAAAAAACTCCGTTAACTCGCAGTATATGTAATTTTTCAAAATATTTCAGGCATCCCGTTGACCATCTCCCGATTACTCTCCAGCAGTCAGCTCGTGTTTGCGACTCAACATGACTTTTCCTCTATTTCACTTTTTACCTCCCTTTTTCGACCACGCGCTGCAACAGTTGTTGGGGCTTTTGAAGAATTTCTCATCACTACCGAGCGGACGTAAATTCACGATTGAAAATACACGAGAAACAAAGTTGCCCGAGCTTTGGTACGTATTAAGCCGGTGCTTCGTTCAGGAAAAATGCCATGCGCACGAAATGTCCGCACATATTCAAGTAACAATTTCGTACGTGCTCTGGCCAGGTGACAAAAGCAGCTAAAATCAAGCTGAGCAATGCTTTCATATTGTTAAATTTTAGAAACGAGAAAGCACTCGTACATAATTCGTAACATGATAATTTCCACCTCGAGATAAATGCCAAGAATTTACGCAAGAATCCTTCTAGTCCTGGCGAAATTTCTACCTCCTCTTAATCCTCGTTACGCGAATAAATATTATGATACACATCGTTAATTCAATAATGTCTTGATTAACCGAGAAATGAAGTAAGGGAAAGATAAATTTTCACGTATTATTCTTAAAAGAAAAATATAAACGTGGTGAAAAAACATCGAATTACGAGATGAAGATTAATTGCGAAAATGCTCCGAATTCCGACCTGGCATCAATGGTAAGGAATCGTCTACTTCATCGTATCTTCTATGAATCTTTCAGCTCACCGTGTTGTGTGTATAAGTTAGTCAGCCTACAGTATCTTAATTATAATAAACGATAGACTCGAGCGAATGGAGGGAAACTTCCCAGACGAGAACGTGTTCCTCCTGCTGGCGTATATATGTAGACGGTAGTTCGATAAATGGTGAGAAGGTGAGTTCTCACCGCGTGCGACGACACTCCTCGAAAAAATGTCCCAACTTTTTTTGTCATATATCTCCCATACTTCAGCGAATCTTTAAGCCCGATAAAAATTCACCCTTCTCCCTTATTCTTTCTGTTCTCTCAGCTCACAGAGGAAAATATACGTATGTATGTATTTATGTTCGATCCTACGGAATCGTTCCATTTACTTTTCAAGACGATTTCATCAAGATATGAGAATCCGAACAGGAATATGGCAAGGCGAACATACGTCGTCTATTCTGTTGATATTTACCCTCGATCCACTTGATCGACTCTTTGAATTCTCGATGGATGTACGCTCCGTACACGTGCATCTATTTAAATAAAAATACGGTTTCGAATGCTCTCTCGGATACGAGTAAATCTTTTCCGTATTTCGGCGGAATCATTGAAAAAAAATAAATAAAAAATAAGACGATGAAAGGTCTTAATAAAATTGGGGTCCGTATCACCGAAAAGAAATCTAAATTCGAGAAAAAATCTATATTTCTGCGAAATCAATAAAATACTTAATAATCGTTACTCTCGTACCAATGTAAATTTAATCCAATGTAAAATTTAGGAAAAATAACTTGGAACTAATTATCGGATTGTAGCTACGTGAAATTAATCCACCATCTCTTGGGCATATCGAAATTTTCCACGTCAACCAGGAATTTTCCTGAATTCGCGTACCGCGTATCTCAACGATCGCAGATTTCATTAAGATTCATGAGAGATTCTATATCTGCTTCGAATAGAAGACCTCGTCACCCCTTTTGTACACGTGTGCGCATCTCCGTGACTCGTTCGCGTTCATGTTCGAGTATGTTGTTCAGGCTACCGATTCGTTTCTACGTGATCTTCTCCCGTGATGAAAATACATGCTTTCTTAGAATACCAATTTTGCAAACTAGACGGTGAAATCGATTAAGAAATAAAACTTCATCCGTATTTTTCCATTTTTCTCTGGTTGAGGAGTGATGGACCCCAAGGAAGAAAAGACACAAAGATGAAGAGCAACATTTTATCTCTTCTCGTGTTTCGAGTGCAGCTCGACTTTCGTATTTTCTTACTAGCTTTTAGAAATTTCAGTGTGTCACGGGGATACGCTGCTGATTTACGAGATATATTTTTATCATTAACGGGAATCTAGCAAGAGGCGGTACACGTATACGCGTACTTAAGGTGAGCTTTTCCGAGGTATAAGGGCTCATGGAGTGGCAAAGAGGTAGAGGATCGCGTGTATATATGTATGTATATAGCAGACGACAAAATCTGTCTCGTGGAAATATCGCAATAGCCATTCTCACCCATACAATATATCAACTTCCTTCTCGAGTCAAGAGAGTCCCGAGAGGAAAAGAAGGAGAACGATGTCAGCTCTCGCCGAAAGTGATAAGAGACGCTTCGAAGCGAAAGGGCTTGAGAAACATCATTATCGCTGAAAAATAGCAAAAAAATGGAGAAGAAATAGGAAAAGAACCGGGACAAAGTTAATGCAAGGAAATTTATCTTTGCATTTAACTGTAAGCATCGTTGTCGCGTATCGCTGTTCAGCGGATATCTCCGACTGGAGCCCTTCGATACTGCATAGTTTCCAATATTTTGTGAGTGCTAAATTTCTAGTTTTTTGTTTTCTAAGTTCTAGTTTTTTTTATATAATAATACCCCAAAATTAATTACAGTTACGAAATTTTATTAAGAAGTTACTCATCGCCTTTTGTACTTTCTGTCCAGCTTTTAATTTAAAATAATAAGATTGGTATGATCTATTTAAAGAATAGTGCAGATTCAAAACTCACCCTTTCAGCAGCATCTCGGTTTGAATGAACTTACCTTTTGTAGTATTTGTAGTACATGTACTTTGTACATCCCGATGATCCGATCCTAATTCAACTGCATATTGGCTGCATATCGTAGGTACTCATTACAGGATATGTTGACGCTGATTTGACTCGTTCCGGAATCATCAGTGATGGTTCAAATCCTGATTGAACTGTTATTTGGCTGCACACTGGCTACGGAATCATCAGGGTGATTCGGGGAAAAAAAAAGAGTTCACACAGACCGAACCTTTCCCGATGAGGTATCAACCTCGACTGAGGGAAAAACATTATGATCGAAAATTTTGGAAAACTGAAAAATATAACAGCAGGACATTCAATTCAAAAAAAAGAAGCACATCATGCTCGAATCATTATAAATTCTTGGAAATTTTTCCGAAACTAAAAGGGGTTGTTTTTATTGCATCATCTTGTTTTCGACTAAGTACTGGAGCCGATTATGGTTCAGCGGTCTCGAATTCTTGGAGATTTTGAGTAACGAAAATGGAAATAAATTCATAATTATGATCCAACGTTAAGATAATATGATAATTTTTCAATTTTTAACATCATTTTCAGAAATTTTTAAAAACCGAACAATTTTCGTTGATTCCACTCTTTGAAAATATTTTCATATTTGAAATATTTGTAAAATAAATTTAAAATTCATCAATATTCGAAAAAATAGGTTCCCTACAGGTATCTTCACATTTCCGGCTGAGTGAATTATTTTGCAAAAATTTGGACAATACGATCGAAAAAACTCCAAAAATAAATCTCAATGTAAGCATACACAACATCGACTTTGAATTTTCGTACAATATCAGTTTTTTCTACAACTGCCATACCTTTCGATTTTAGAAATTATCATAAATTATTATTTCCGCATTGAATAATATAAATTTATTTAAACATTAGAACGTGATAGCGCCTAAATACTTTTTCCAGAGATATATTTCCGTCAGGCCTTAGGTACATTTCATATGCATAGGTCGCCACATTTCCAACACGAAACTCACGCTATTCTTCAAGGCTACCAACTAAGACGTATGCTGAGCAGAAACTTTTACATATTTGGACTGTACAATTCGATGAAAGTAAATGAGAAAACGTGAATGCGCTGCAAGTTTTTTAACTTATTATTTGGCTGGTATTAGTTTGCTTTTATGAAAGAAGGTACATGGTACGATCTTTCTTTGTTATCGCAATGTCGTACGTCGCGGAGATAAATCTTCGATTGTGGGTCAACAAGATTCGAGTGAAGAAAGCAAGGAAAGGGGTGGACTTATCTCCGTCTCCTGTTTTATAGTGCCAAGTTCCATCAAGTTCGGACAGTTCTCGCAATAATTGTAAACCACCGGAAACGAATGTTGAATAAAGTGGATTGCTTTTTATTTTGTTCTGAATGGTCGATTGGTCGAAATGTCTTCACAACGTTTGGGATTCGATACAATTTGAGGACATTTCTGATCAAAAATTTTACTAGAGTTCTAAATATTTTTCTTCGTTTTCTTCTACATTATTTACATATAGGGTGAAAATCTGTAGAGTGTATAATAATGGTTTGCGGGGAACCATCGTGACGTGAATACGGTCTCCGTTAATTTATCGCTCATCCAGATGTGAACTATGTCAAATTACAGAAAGTATACGTGACTGGTGCATAGGCGTGTCAGAAATAATTCACAGTGAGGCTATCCTCGAGCACTTCCAAGTTGAATTTGGGAGTCCCAATAGACGGGCAATCTCGGAAATTCGCCGTATCCATTCTCACTGGAACGTTACCAAACAAAAAAGAAAAATAAATTACGTTGCATGAGTCGAGAATTCGAACATCGCCGTCTTCTGATGAATCAAACCCACATGTTGTGGTTATTGAAATTTACGTTACACCGCAGCACCAACCAAGTTGCTCGTATAAAAACCGAGCTCTTCATTTGCATTAAATAGATCTCTTGAAATATATCCTCTCTTTACGACTTGCTTCGAGCAAACTTCTCGTCGTCGCTCAATTTGCAATATATTCATTTGTGTTCTTTCGTAATCTTAGATAAAACATTGAATTTTATATTTTACTAAGAAATCATTGATGGAAAATACATTATTGAGAAAAATTCAAATTTTTTACTATCACGAATGACAATTTAACTACTCTTCGATGTATAATTATCGTATAAACGCTTTATAATGTCCTGAAGCGAATTTTCTTGAATATAGCCTTGTCGAATATCTTGGGAAATTGCTTTCCACTGTAATCTAGGTACCACTTATTATAGCACACGGTAAGAATGCCCTAGATATCAAGTAGAACCCACAACTCTGATCGTCTTTTTACTTGTGTCATTACAGATATACACCTGAACGCTTCAACAGTCCATCAATATCGCGTCACGAAGTTAGTTATGGAAAACGAATCGATGAATACGAAAGTAGACGGTGATTAGCTTCTCGTGAAATTTATGGTTCAAGCACTGCCTTTAAATTTCATACCTTTCCTAGATTCATCTTATTTTTATAATTCCAGATTTATCCGGTATTTCGAAATAAAAAAATTACAAACTGTATTCTTCACAAATCCGTCAGGTTTATCGTTCAATTGCTTCTAACCGAAAATTGAATTTTCAAAATGTCTTATAAATACAATAATTATTCGTGAGAAATATCGACAGAGATTTGAGAGTGATTAACGGTTCCATTTTCATTCGTCGGAGTATTATAGTCGTCAGGGGATTACGCAGAGCCGCGATAATCCTCTCGAAGACAACTGATAAGGGATGAGTGCGATGAGTCCGTAATGATCAATAATACTCGGGTGTATTTAACGGGATAGAACGGTATGATCTGTGAAAGTACATATGGCGAGCCGATATTTTTTTTTCTAATAATCATCAGGTGTATCAGGGGGAAAGTATGGAATACTAAATTGACTATGCAGGTGGGGAGTGAAATTGTGACTTTAGCCACTCATGTATACCACGTTCGTGTTCACTTGTATGTTTTCGGCACGTGAAATTCGTCCTATTGACTGACCACATGTACTTTTATCCTCAAACAGAGTCGCATTTGCATTTGCCAATGTTAAATCGTGGTGCAGCAATAAAAGAAAGACAATCAGAGGAACACGCGAAGTCCTCGAATACATTTACCGGAGTATGTGTGCTTATTCGAAAAATTCCGATTTCGCTGCGTATACAAATTTATTTAAAAAGTTGAAAAGGACGATATTAATTTTTGTTCACTTTGATGTCAAAATGCTTTGCATTCTCACTAAAAATTCTTGCTGTTCTGTACGAAGAATTGTTGCTTTATGAAAAATAAAAGCATGTTGAAAAGTGCTCTTCGTAAATTTTTCCGCAATTTCAAAAATTATTTTATCACCGAACATTCCGAAACGTTATCGCTTTCTAGGAAAAAATCGAAAAACTTTTATCCGAAATAATTTAAAATTTGAAAAAAAAAATATTGATTTCGGTTCAGCATTTTTTATCGTTTAAATTCAGCGCTACATAGATATGTACAGAAAATCGTATTTAAGGAATGCTGAGTCGATTCTCCATATTTCAATTCAACGCGCTTTAACCGAGCCCGTTTTCTATGAGAACTGCACAATAAAAGTTTGAACCTTTTCGAATATCGCATAGACTAGCGTTTTCCGCTACTGGCTATACATGTATGTGATTAGTAAATCTCTCGATTTTCCGACACAGCCAAACTCTCAAAAAATGCCTCCGGTTTCATTATAATTTTTCATCGACAACATCCATAAAAATTGACATTCTCTGAGAAGATTATCTATTTTTTCCGAATGACAACGGACTCCATCATCAATTTATATCCAAGAAAAACCAAATTCTAGCTTACTAAATCGTGACGCGCAAAATAAAATATCATTCATGAAAATTGGAACTTTCGAAAAAAAAAATGATTGGTGAATGTCAATTGTTGAACGCGAGTGGAAAAATTTGAAGAACAAGATTGGATCGAAAGTCATTCGATTTCGAAGAAGATTTACGATCGAGAATGACACACGTGGGGATAAGTCAAAGATAAAACAAAATTTATCGAGAACATGATTCTCGCGCCTGCAGCTTGGTCGCATTCGGAACCGAACATCGTCTTTAAGAGGAAAAAAAATACTGTTCCGCGTAATCTTCAAAACTCGTTAAACATTTTCATCGTGGAATATGCAGAATTCAAAAGTGTTGCCTTCGTCTTACTCAGGGGAATGTTTTTAAGAACTCCAGGTATTTTGGTATAATTAAAAATGAAAAATACAATAACATCAAGAGAGCAGAGAAGACTCGAGAAAAGGATCTTCGCAACGTAAATCGCTGTATTCGTAAGAACGTTAATAAAAGAAGTACGGGCAAAATTAGGGAAACTATCTTAAAATGGCAACGTTCCTATTTTTATTTTATTCTGTGCAGGAAACGCCCTGTTATTAAAATGAAAATCTTATTAGAGCAACTGCAGGTTTATTGCGATACCATCCAAGTTTTCTCTCATGGTGCCGAGAGATCTCTATCTCTCTTGTTACATAGAAACAGTGTACGAAGAATATACATTCACGTGTGTTCGGAGGGCAAGAAAAAAGTAAGTACTAAAAAAGAAACACATTTTTTTCTTCCATCTTCTCTTTTCTTCTCGTATCTTCCATCCCCGCCGTGTGATTAACATTTCAATTCGAAAATCCAATTTCTTCGAGTGAGAAAATCAGCTCGCAGCATTGATTTTTTTTCGGATGTCGTCTCCTGGCAGCATTGCATCCAATAATCGAATTATTTACGTACCCCAGGGGATAAAATAAGTATGTATAAAATGTATAGCGGTTTTGTGAAGTTCTTAATCAGTCATGCTCGCAAAATTCTGGTTTACGATTGGCCTTTTCTATAAAAAGGAAACTTTCAATTATCGCATGATCCGTTGGGGAGTATGATCTAATTTTTTAAATTGCGTCGAGCGCTGGAATGAAATTCTTTAAATGAAAAGATATTTTTCATTTTAATGACAGAATCGGA
Organism: Cremastinae sp. B BG-2022a; assembly: GCA_030522605.1. Classification (NCBI taxonomy): domain Eukaryota; kingdom Metazoa; phylum Arthropoda; class Insecta; order Hymenoptera; family Ichneumonidae; species Cremastinae sp. B BG-2022a. The sequence continues at coordinate 9,492 of JAPYYX010000892.1, forward strand.
TTATTGGATTGATAAATACATAACCGATTGCTTATGGATAGACAACATGGTCGTGTTTGAGACCTAGTCCGATTTTTGCTCTAAACTCTAATTCACGGAGTTATCGTGCATTTATCTCTAGTATGGCGGGCCCAGACTGCTGTGAAAGGCACCGAGCCCGATATATCCATTACAAGGCCAATAAAAATCTTTACGCCTGTTTTCATCGAGTGTAGTTGACGCACACTTGCATTTTCACACACACGTAATCACGAGTAGATACACCGGTTATTAATTGCTGATGCAATTGCTTCTATATACAATCGAGGAATTGTGATTCAACACTGAGATAATTAACCATAACGAGAATCGTTGCTGGTTTATCTGCATTCAATCACGTGAAATGTTATAATGTTTTAATTCGTCGAGGATGCATACCTGATACTAATTTCGAATGAGAGTGCTTCTTTATTTACAATAAATACTTCATCGTTAATATATACGAATACCTATTTTCTATACTTTTAATGAGAAAAAAATAACCCAGCGTTAATGACCACAATGAACAAAATGAACTCATCCAGTGATGGCTCATGAAGAAAAAAATTGAAAATACGACAAATTTTCGCAAGAGTTTGCGACAAGCGTTGAGGGATTAAGGCCTTGTATAATTTTATACATGAACCTTAGAAGCACGAAAACCCTCCATTAACGATGTTGACATTAGCGCTCTGATACGACAGGCGATGTGCACTTTTAAGCGCAACATAATGACAATATATATTGAGTTGACTGACGTCAGTGACATTACACGTGAAAGGATAGAGCAACGTGTTTGTCGACAGTTGATTTTTATAATTGGTGCAATACCTCATATGAAAATTGGGGTATATTTTATTATCTGACAAATATTACCAGTATATCGCCTCATAAAGAAATTCATCATAAAGCTGACAAATCTAAAAATCGATTTTTCGTGATGTATATGTGTGACGTATATATAGACGGTATACCCAATCAACCCTCGACCAACCGACCTCGAGCTCGTAGAAATTTTGCAACCGCGTAATGAAATTAATGAGGAATCCGCCGAAGAGAAAATAACATTTGCTACAAATACAATTATAACGATGTTGTATTGATGCCGTATTATTTAATTGAAAGAATAATATTCTTCCGCTCTTATTTAACTGATGCGTCGTGTGATAAAACGAAATTATCAAGTGCCCCTTTAGCATTCTCGCTACTTGAACACAAAGCTGCTTGATTCGGTTCTTCCTTTCGTAGTAGGGAACATCAATTTATTTATTTCCCTTCAAAGAAAAAATCGTCGATGAAAATGCAAAAAACGAGGAAAATATACGTGAGCGTATATTTTAACGCCGCGTTAAAGAATCTTGGTTGAATATACAATTTATGACTTTCAAGAGAATTGAAATATTTTTTCCCGCTCCTGCAATTAAAAGAATCGTAAAGGAAAAACGACCTGAAAGAGTTCCGCAACGACACTCGCTACAAAGTCGGCTCGCGGCCTGGGAGAAAGGGATTATAATTTTTTTTTTTCGTCGAGCAACCTTGCTCCGTCGAGTCTGGAAAAATATGATTAACCGTACGGATATTATTATTCATTGAATAAAATATACATCCAAGGCTTCATTATTATTACAGTTTTGAACGTGCGATGTTGAAAGCATTGGTTTTAGTTGGCGATTATTTCCGTGAGATGCGAGCCTCCACGCAACCTCGTCGTACCAGTCGTCTCCGACTTGTCGAACAGTCACTACGGAGCTTCGTGATTAATTTTTTTTTGCGTAGTGAGATAAGTGCACCAATACCATGGAAATAATGAGAGAAAAAATGCGAAACGTTTGGTGAATCGTCGTGTCTGTACATTCCTGTGTAAATAATTACCGACGTTGTTGTCGTTTTTTCACTTTTATGACGCTGATAATTCTCGAATCGTAGTTTGGATAAGGCGATGAATTATTTGCTCCGTTTGTGACATCGAAAAAGTAATGACTGTAAATAAGATATTTCAGTCTCCGAGAAGAAGTCCACGTAATGCCCTTACGCGAATTGCTCTTTTCTTTTTCATCATTTAATTTTGAAAATAAAAGTTTGTATCAAACTGAAACATCGCGAACATTATTTGTGTGAAAATAAAATTTTTGAAGTTTTATATTATCAAAATGAGTGGGAAAATGGATAAGACTGGACAGTTTGTGGCCGTGCAAACGGGTGGTACGAGATTCAAACCGTCTGAAAGATGGCGAATAATGAAAAATATTCTGATGATCGGTATCGCTTTTATGATACACTTCACGGCGTTCATGGGTGCTAGCAATCTTCAGAGTTCAATCAATGCTGACGAGTCATTGGGCACATTTACGCTCGCATCCATTTATGGGAGTTTGATTTTCAGTAATATTTTCCTGCCCGTCCTTATGATAAGGTAAGCTCAAGTTAATTCAGAACATTTATAATCGTTATGGTACGAAACACGATTTGAATTAAAACAATACGGGACTAGAATCTTAATTTTTGCGAGAAAAATGCACTTTCTAATATTAGCAGGAGAAAAGCTTTCGAGAAGCTGGAAAACCTGATATTTCTTCTTTTCGAAAGCCAAGAGACAAATTGTGCAATCTGGCGGAATCGTGCTGGGACGGGACGAGGATTCTTCGGGGATCGCCTTTGGTCTCGATCTTCTCGTTGTCCCGGCGTAAGAATAAAAAGCTTCGTGCAATTGAGAGCTCATAGTGCTACTGAATAGCAAGCCAGGATGTAATTATTGCGAACCGGAGCGTTCTCGTAACCTTGGTCACAAGATTTTCATCTCTTTTTTCGAGCTTTTCATCTTCTAGAGTAATTTACGGTTCTCTTTTATTTTGAAAAATTCGTGTTTGAAAAAAAATACTCATCATCATGCGAAATGCAAAAAAGAAGAAAAAACGCGAAAATGAAGGAGCATTTTTCTCTTATTTCTTATTATTCATTCTAAAATTTATAAACGCTGGATTGAGACTTTTTCAGTTGGCTGGGCTGCAAATGGACGATATCATTGTCTTTTATCGCTTACATGCCGTTCATAGCGGCTCAATTTTATCCAAAATTCTACACAATGATACCAGCCGGATTGGCCGTCGGTCTTGGCGGTGGACCCCTCTGGTGTGCCAAGTGCACTTATCTAACCGTCGTCGCAGAGGCCTACGCGACCGTCTCTGATCTCGGCGCCGATGTTCTCGTTACAAGATTCTTCGGTCTTTTCTTCATGTTCTATCAAATGGCACAAGTTTGGGGAAATCTTATATCGTCCGCTAGTACGTTTTTTACATTTCATTAAACACAGTTTTCTATTCTATTGTTTTAGTATGAAGAGCAACTTTTTTTAGGAAATGCATTCCAATGTGTTGGGCCCTTTTCCAAATTTTTAATATATCCATACTATACATGTATAGACTCGCAAAACACCATCAAGACGGTATAAAAAAGAAGGCTCTACAAAAAAGAATTCAAACAATTTTTTGGTAAGTCGACTCGGTCAAAAGTTATTCAAGATCAAAGTTAAATTCACTGTCAATTTAGCTGTTCCTTTAGGATGCTCCGTTATTCTAATATTATCATGGTGTATATTAATAACTTTTGACCGGGTTGACTAACCAAAAAATTACTTTTAGTCTACATCAACAAAAATTATGGCACGACTTAGTTTGGCACTTAGACAAATTTATTAAGCTTGTTTCCAAGAAAAAAAATTTTTTTTTTTCTAAATTACTGAATTAATATACATACTATTTATACTGTATACATATAAACTAATGATATCGAATCGAAAATTTTGAAAGTAATTGTGATGAACCATAGATTTTCTGTTGTGCCTCGTTAAAAAAGCCTTGACACACCCCATCGACGTGTGTGACAAATGACTGAATTCGTAATACGACATCAATATCAATTTGGAGCAAATTCACGTATACATTCGTTACTGCATTTTCCACTCCAACAATTCTTTTGATAATAAAATTTTGATTGCCACATTTTTTTTGTCGAGCGTTATTTTCAATAATAAATGAGGAATTAACACAAGAATCTTAAATTCACAAGAGATCTGCCTGGCTAGATTATAAATTATGCTTAGATCAAATATGTACATATTTTTTTAGTATTATCATATGGAATGGACGCTGCGCCGGCTAATATCACTCTGAACAGTACCATCGTCGCTGAAGTATGCGGTGCTAATTTTTGTGGCGTCACGGCTAACGACATGGAAAATCCAAATTTGCATCCACCATCGCCGGAAAGAATTTTTCTCATATCCGGAATTTATCTGACTTGTATGATAGTCGCTAGTCTCGTTGTCGCGCTATGCGTTGACACACTGTCGAGGTAAAGAGTGATTTGATACGACGTCAGAATTATTTTTCTTAATTATCCATCAGTTTATTTTTATTAAAGGCGGTCAGTTTATTCAAGCTCTGTTTCGGTAACTGTTGAAATGCAAAAGTGTGTCGAAGATGTGTGGGAGAAAAAAAGACGAACCGATAAAAAAAGGACAGAGAGATGCGATGAGGATCTGGGGAACTTGGAAGTTTTCCTACGATCAGAGTTCCGAAGAATTTAACTGCAGGAACATTTTTCATACAGATACGACAGAGGAAGAACCGGATCAGCGACAGGTCGAACAGGGTTCAAGCTTTTGGCCGTCACGTTGAAATTGTTGAAGGAAAAAGCTCAACTTCTCATTCTCCCTATAACAATGTTTATTGGAGCGGAACAGGCGTTTCTATTTGCCGACTACAATGCTGTAACTATATACGAACTTTTTTTTTCTCATATCCCTCCACACTTCGTACATATAAAGTATCGGTCCTGTTACTGTTCCATTACAATCGCTTTTCTGGGTTAAAAGAATGTAGCATTTCACCCGAATGTCTATACCGCTGTATATTGAAATCAACGATGCATGTATCGTTCTCTTTTGTTCTCCGTGCTTATCCGCGAGCTCCTCGTAAATACGAGCTGCATTCCTTTAACGTTTGCATACGAAATATCTCAGAAGTGGATGTCAATGGCGAGGAGGAAGAAATTTGTGAATTATCTGTGTATTATAAGATTTACGTTTTTTCCAGTCATTCGTCTCTTGCGCATGGGGGATCAGCAATATTGGATACGTCATGATATGCTACGGCGTTGCGAACGCAATTGCTGCTCTCATGACCGGTTCCATCGTCAAAGTTACCGGAAGAATTCCGGTTATGATTTGCGCTTTTCTTCTCCATCTCACAATAATAGTAACACTATTGTTCTGGAAGCCCAGTCCAGAACAGGGAATAATGTTTTTTGTCATGTCTGGTCTGTGGGGCATCTGCGACGCTATTTGGCTCGTTCAAGTAAATGGTAGGTCCAAATACCTCAAAAGCGAACTCAATGATTCTCAAAAGCTCTTTGATGTTGGAATCGTACTGATGCACATTGTTCCCTTAACCACTCACTTTTTGGGTCAAACTCTAAATTCGGTACCTCTCATCGTCAAATTTGAACAATTCAACAATTCGAATGAGAAGTCCTTCAGCGAAGTAAAAAATCATAGTACCACTTCAAACCAACCAATTGCAGAAAGCTCGAAAGTTGTTGAAACCGTTTCGCTGCAGAACTTTATCATCATTTCGAACGTGGAGATTCAAAAAGATTACTCTAATGATCTTGGTGATTTGAGTGGCGGACCTATTATCTCTTTTCAAAACTTCTGTCAATAATGTACAAATTATTTTTGCTCCATCGGCAGTACACTACCCTGCTATACCTCTAGTGAATTCCTCTCTTGCCGATCGATTTACCCGCAAACGCTAAAACGCTGCAGGGTTGATTTTCTTTTATCCCTTCCACCCATTAGTGAATTTCCCATGTGAAGACAATGACGATTCCAACTTTATCGACAGTGAATAGAAATTGAATTCTTTGTTAACAATCCCCAAACATACCGATTTCTGTAAAATTTGAGATGAACAAATTTAGATGAAGAAATTTTTTTTTTCAGCCCTGAGTGGACTGCTGTTTCCCGGAATGGAAGAGGCGGCTTATTCAAATTTCCGTCTATGGGAAGCAACAGGTTCTGTGCTAGCATACGCTTATAGTCCATACTTGTGCACTCATATAAAACTTTACATTTTACTTGCCATACTATGTCTCGGTGTAATCGGATACGCGGTAATCGAGTCAACTGGACTGATAAAAAAAATTGTCTCCGAAAAAACTGACTTCGAACTGGTTAGAACTCGCGATACGTCTTCTTGATCAAAATCACTAATCAAGTTTACCGTAAGACTTACTTATTGATGAGAATGAATGAAAAGAATGATCAAACGCACTTTTGTAGGATTTGTACCACAATATAAGTTTTTATTTTATTCTTGTGGACACCTACTGGATTTTACACAGGTATTCGGCTTAACTGCTAGATTCATATATTCTTGCTGTTGTTTGTCGTTTCTTGGTTGTTGTTGTTTTTTGTTCATTCATTAAATACGTAGCGTAATGTTACATCGTTTCTAGGCGCTAACATTCAATCTATAACTACAGCGCTTAATCCTAATTGTATACGAGTGTGCTGAATTCGCTGATCGCCGAAAAACGATCATTACATTGTGTTGTTGCTGTCTCGTGGTCGATTGTATTCAGTCTACAAGCTCGATGAATCATCGAGACTTTTAAAAAAAAAAAGATAAAGAAAATCAATGAGACGAATTGCATCTTATTTTTTGTGTTCCCGCGTCACTATTTCTCTCCTCCAGTTAATCCTCTTTATCATCAGCTAATATGGACTATTATTCAATTCGTCTTCTAGATTTTTCCCTCGATCTCTCATCCTCGTTCCTTCGTAGCGTCGTTAAAATGCTGATTGTATCATGAATACTATCTCAACTCGGGTGACTTATTTACACTCTTAATATTTCGCGGTTATGTTAGTTATTACATTTTTATAAAACGTAGTAGGAACCTTGGTTTCGCTGGGCAATGTTTCAGAAACAGTTTCCTTCATGGCTGATCGGAAGTCGGTCGGTAATTGCTATGTGTCTCATATGGCTATGCTTCAAAATGTATGCATAAACATTATGTATGTATAATAAAGATTTGTTAGCTTGTCGTAACGGATAATTTCGATTTATATACACATTTATGTATTATATATATATTCGTATATATAATTTTTAAAATAATCTGGAATGGAGTGCTTGTATTGCCATCAGTCGTTCGATAATTTAGATGGTAACTGCCACGAAACATTAGCCCGTGGATCTATCTTCCTTAGAAATATGACACTCACGAATACAATTCACATGTGGTTTTCTGTTTCTTTTTTTCCTCGTCTGTTTAATTTATTTTTATTTGATAATACTCACGTTGATATTCTTATAATAAACCACTATTATCTATGTATACATATGCATATAATATATACGTACTCAATAATTGAATACTATGTGCGTATACACAATATACATACATATAATCATTACGAAGAAAATACACATGATCTCTACTAATTTCTCTTTTTTTTTCATTTGTCTCTTTTGTTTCATTTTATTATTAATTTTTTACTTTTCATTTTCTCTTCAGTCCTCCGTTTCATAACAAAATTTAATAACCGGAATATCTCTGTACAAACATTTTTGGTTTCTTCTTCATTATCAAAAGGACAACATATGTAAGCCTCGATTTCGATCAAAATTTTGAATTTTGAATATCGTCACTTTTTTATCTTCTTCTATAATACAAAATTCCTTCCTCGCTTTTCATTCGTTTTTTTTTCTGAAAGAGTTATCCTTCCTTCAACTCAATTCCATTCCATTCTCAACCATGTAAATTTTCTTTGCATGAGTTTAGCTATTTTATAGCTATCGTGTGGGTGTGACTGTGCACTTTTATTAATTTTAATAATATTAAAAGATATCTCAATATTACAATGTCTAAATTGTTATTTCTTTCTTTCTTTCTTTAATATATACAGGCGTCGCTGTTTCGACTATATGTATTTTTGTCAATTAATCTATTTTAAACGTTATTCCCTTTAAATCCACTCCAACGTGTTCTGATTCCCATGTGATAATACGAAAGGAAAGTTTCGACTTATGAAGCTCAAATTTATCGGAGTTGCAATTACGAGTATTACAATTGTTTACTTAATTTTCGTTTATTCTTGTAAATTCCAAACGTGTATTTTTATTTTTATATATTTATGCGAGGCTACGTTTGAAATTCTAAAGAATTATCGTCATCTCTCAATCATCGAAACACAGCCCGAAAATCGAAAATATTTTCCAGTCGTGTGTAAATCTCATCCGCTTCAATTTTTCATGTTCTCATCGCAGGCAAAAAAACGAAAAAAACAAGAAATTTCGCAAGGGACAAGTGTACAACACAAATTCGATGACAGGGACTAGCATTCGAAGAAGTTTGTTTTTTCGCTCTACATTTTCGAATTTTTCCTTTTCATTCGCACAATCGTTACATTTTACGAGCTTAAGAGGGACGAAGAGAAAAAAAAAGAAAACATCTTTATACATTCGTTCGTAGCATACTTTCACAGAAGAAATTATTGCAATTTTATTCACTATCCAATTTCATTGATGCTTAAATATCTGTTTAATTAATAGAGAGTTTTGAGCCTGGGGACCAAATCACGAGGATAATTTTAGGTATCCGCACGTTATCGTCACTCTCATTATTTTTCATATCCACGTCGTCTGTTATCATTATCGAATCATCGTCATTCTGGAATAATTCCTCATCACATTGAGGATACTTCATTTTTATCCAGCGTCTAGAGCTTGTTTCCTCCGTAATTTTTTCAAGTTTTTATTACATATTTATCAGTAATGTAGACATATGAATCACGAGTAGTAATATCGACTTTAATACTATTTACAGATAATACACGCGTATACGTTTTCGATCACAATGTGCGTGGTGAGCGTCGTTTGTTTACTTTTTATGTCCGTGTTTGTGTGTGCAACTTTCCGTGTCTCTGTTTCCTCCGTGTCGGAATTTGTTTTTTTTTGTTCTTTATATTCGTCGTTTCCGTGCGGACGGCCTTTGGAATCTGGCGCGCGAGAATCACTAATTTTCATTTCTCCCTTCTTTTATTATTCTCTTCTATATTTTCGATGTTTCTACACAGCTAATAATCAGGACCGATGAGAAGAAAAATACTTTTCCATCCAGCAAATTGGCGAGCAAAAATAATAATCAAAGGATTGCACAAAATTTACAATACATTCGGATGCATGTTTCCCATGCCTTCTGGGAATAAAAAGAACGTATAAATAGAACAAGATTCGGTCCAGCAAATTAAAAAAAATATCGACGCATTTCGAGGATTGTCGTTCATGACTCTTGTGCTTATTTGCGTTCTCGATGGATAGAAATAACACGAAATAATTTTACGAGATAACTCGTGTCTCTTTTTTAATCTTCTAAATTTTTATACTCCATCTTTCTATCGGCGCACAAGGTTTACACGGTCGTTCCTTTCACTCCTGTTATCATTTTGACAGTGTTCTTGAGCGCTTGTCTCTTGTTGCAGAACCAAATTCTGATAACTTCTCGTTCGTATCCCAGTTGTTGTGCCAATATCGTTATCTCATTTCCTGAAAATATGTAGACGAAATTTTGATATTAGAATAATTTTTTTTTAAATTCAAAAAGTGGCGATTTAACAAAAAAATATCTTCATTTTTAGACAATCAATATCGCTCAAATTTCAGCACAAGCCGCGTTTTATAACTAAAGATATGGCGATGTCATGACGCACCAAGTAATAAAAGAACCAATACATAAAACTTCGAAATTGTTGAGACAGTGCTTTCGAAGTCGACCTCCCGATATGGACGCATTTTTTTATCAAGTAAAATAATATTTAAAAAATGTAGCATAGATCCAGCAATTACAAATCGGCGTGTACGGATAATTTTAATCGTCCTATGTAGGGTTTTCAATTAATGTAAAATGATTTCATATTTTTTTGTAACGTTTGAATCTCCTCATCTATCCTGCCAAATTTATTGGGATATTTAAATTATTATCACGGGATATAAAAAAACGAAAGAAAAGAGGAGAAATTGTCATTCTTTATAATTTTCTCCATGACGCAGTATCTTACCTGATGGATGAGTATTTGTGTCAAAATGAGCGTTCAACAATTCCAAGGCTTGAGGAGTAAAGGATGTCCGTCGTTTTCGCTTTTTACTCGGTTCAACACCGATGAATTCCGTAAGATGATTCGCTCCGCTTTTGTACCTGAAATCATGGGGACTACTCTCACTCAAATTCTGGCAACTTTTCATCGCACGGATATCAATAAATTTTCTTTTCTAAATCCATGAAATACATGATTTTCAATGTAAAAGAGAAATGAAAAAAATCGGTCAGAAAAAATCGACATTACAAGAGTCGGATCGATCAGTATAGAGAAAATTTTGGCGCATCCGCGTTGAGAGCTTTTTCAGCTGGCTAGAAGGGAAAAGAGCTTGCTGACGTAGGCGATGTTTGGGGGGACCGTAAATTTATGTTTTTAATTTAGCCCCGAGGAATGACCAAATGTTGGGTAACTAACGGAGAAAGGATGCGGGCAACAAAAAGATTAAAAACGAGAGGAAAAAAAATGGAAGAACTGAAAATAACGAGCAGTGCGAATTAGCATCGGCATGTGCATCTTGTGGAAAGAGGATCTATTTGCCCGTTCAAATTCTTTTTTCTTCATTAAATTTGCGAAAGCAATATGGTAATGTGGCCGTGAGATTCGCCGTGAGAGGGAAGAGTTCCGAAAAATGTATAACGCGCAAAGAGAAACGTGCAAGATGCGACGAAGCTCGAAGGAAAGTGAATCGAAAAAGAAGTATGCGAAAAAAATGAGGGGAATAAAAAAAATTGAAATGTGTGGGGCGGGAAGGTGCTAGCGGCAACTCGATGGTAGTGGGCAAAGGAAGAAATAGCGCGAGGATAAAATTCTGTAAGGAAGAGAGGGTGCGAGAGAGGGAGAGAGAGCGAGAGAGGAAGAGGAGAGGAGAGGAGAGAGAGGGAAGGAGAGAGGGGTACATCAGAAACCTGATTTTAATTAGTCCACAGTTTAATTACTCGGCAGATAAATCGTGCACGTGCACCGCATAAACTAGCCGCTTTCATTTTTCCATTCGGCGTAGTAGCAGAATGTCCGGGCTTCGCGACGCCACCGACGCTCGAAACGTGCGAAGAGAAGAGAAGAGAAGGCGGGCGGACGGTTAAAAAGGTAGATCGGTCGCACTTAGTTTTACGCTTCGAGAATGCGCGGCATGGATAATCGGTTGCTGTTCCGTAAAATGCCTTACCGATCTCTCGCAATGCGGATATACGCAAACGTCGTTGCCGCTTTACGCTCGAATGCACTCTCGTTCGTCGCGATCGAAAATCGCTTCCTCGTTTCTTACGAAATGCCGATCGAAATTCTGTCGTTTCCGTAAAGGACGAGAAAAAATTAATAAGCGAAAAAATAAAGAAAAAATAATTAAAAAATGCATTTCGCAAATGCATATCTTGACGTGATAAATGAACTTCAAAATTAGTTCTCTTATCTCTGCGCTCGAATTTATTTGAGGAGTAACCCGTGGAATGTGCTTCTCATTTGAAACCCGTTAATAATAAAATGCAAAAGAATTCAAGTAGCGGAGAAAGGGAGATGTGGTACTCGGTGAGCCCCGCGGCGAGTTACGGAGCAACGAATCGTGTTCGGAAAAAAGAAACCCAAAGGGAAAATAAAGAGTAAATTATTGAATGCGAGAGTCCTGCGTGTGTCTCGTTGTTGCATTATCGAAGCAGGATCGAGAGGAGCTCGCATTCTCGCGATGTCGCGGTCTACGAAACTATTTTCCTCTCGCTAATTAACATTCTCTATCGTATTTATTAGATGCCCGATTCCGCAAATTAATCAGGTGGATTCAATTAGCGTATTACCAATTAGCATGCACGCGCGCGTTTCTCTCTCTCTCTCTCTTTCTCGTACGTTCGTTTATCCAGAAATATACGTATGGTTATATAAACGCAAGCTCTGGAGCATGCCCGAGATCCTATTGGATGATTACGGATTAATCGGGCAAACGAAATACGATAAGGGTGTTTGTTGCCGATCGCGATGACGTCCCCCACCTTTTCACTGCTCCCGCCCTCCCGCTCGCTTCGCGCCCTCACCGCCCGTCGCCTCGACACTCGAGCCAGTTTGCTCAATGAAATTATCCCACGTAGGATGGATTATTCGATACCTGCGTGTGCGTGCGATGTCATTTAACGTCATCGCTGACCTCCCGCGAACAGATTTTAGCCGCGCTCATTTTCTCGCAGTTGTCTTATGACATTTTGACCGCGTGTATTGAATTAAAATGTTATTTTTCCGATAGATGTGTAGTTTGATTTTGATTTTTAATTTGTATCTCATTGCCATCGGGAAAAAAACGAGGAGATTGTTCGTCAAGGCTCAGATAATTCGAAAAGAGAAACGTCAATTAGACTGAGTTTTTAATTTTTTCATCCTTCATCGTTCTTCTTTTGCAAAACGCAATAAATTAATTATCGTTTGGGTGTAATTTTCTTAATGGATGTGCCAATTAATGTTAAAAGCGATATATGTTCTTAGCAATAATCATATAAACTCACCTCTCCTCGGCCTCCTTCATCCACCTCGCCAGGACCGGTTTGATTTTCTGCGCGCTCTTTGGCGTTATGTCCAATTTCTCGAACCTAGAGCCAAGAATCGTGAATCAACTTTCTTCTTCTCACACGTTCATCGAGACAAGCAATCGTGTTATCGATTAATTATTTTCCCTCTATTTCCGATTTTTTTAACGATAATAGGAAAAAAAATATGAAACGAATGAACTAAGTGAAAGGAATACTGAGAAGCATGCATTGATTCGATAAACAGGACATTGACAATGCGTGCATGCATGTAAGTCTTGGTGATAAACGCTTCATGATGTTGCCAACGATGCTCTTCCAAAACGTACATAAATATTTTCAGTTTTCCGAAAACAAAACACTCGTTTCCTCACAGACAACGTCGTAGCAAGCTATTGAGAAACGCGCAAAAGTATAGGCGTATATTTGGAGAACATGAAGGTGCTTAGTTTGAAAATTGTTGAACGATATGAGCGAGTCTTACACGCGTTGGCGACACCATGCCTAAACTTGCCAATGCCCTGGCTCGATGAGTAAAATAATATATAATATGTTTATATCTATATATGTATTGTGTTATACATATATATTAAAAGAGAATTATAATATAAAGATATATAGAGATAAATAGAAAAATATTAAAAGGTTATAAAGAATATTAGAGTGATGATGTTGTTAATTTTCAAGAGTGCTCGTTGTGTCATACGTCACGCGAACGAGATTAAAAATTATTCACATAATTCTGCAGCTATACCCAAATTGCGAAAGGAGTCATTTTTGTAACATTCAATTATTAAAGAATGAAAAATACGCCACTGAAATGAGAAGGTATCAAAAACTGATCTGATTGCCCTTGATATACGTTTAAGGTTTTTAAATCATGAACTGCAAACGTGCACGTTTGATGTTTGTATTTTTAAAAAATTGTCCAATTGATTATTGGGTATAACTGCAGGGGCATGAGTTAGATAATTTGTTCGTTACGTTTTTTTTTCTTTCGTTAAAAAAAATCTTTCATTTTTAGATTAAAAAAATTTAAGTAGCATGAGGGGTGAACGTACATAGCTTGCTGCTGAGAGGCAATCTGCGTGGCAGCGTACATCTGGGTAGCCAGGGCACTGGGGAACAATCACCAATGCTTAAGTTAGTCGAAACGATAAGAATCCGACTCGTCTGTCGTGCTTGTGATTGCTCATTCACCGCGGAAAATATCTTTACGTGTTTACTCTCGCGAATATAATTAATTCGTTCCAAGAAATTGATTAGAAGTGAGAAACTACGGAACAGAAAATATTCCCGCAGTGAGTGCAATCACGAGAATAATTTTTCGATTCCTCAACTCTTTTGACAAAAAAAAACTGAAACTGTATTGCATTAAATTATCATTACTTTTAATTAAAAATTTCGTATCATTCTCAATTCTTAATACAAGTTCTCTCTGCTTTCACTCCTAAAAATTATACTCGAGAGAAAACATCGAAGCATTTCGACAATCCTGATATTTCTTTGCAAGAATTTTTAAAACATAAAATAAGTAGTTTACATCATTTTATTATTGTTGTAACGGAATGTATTTATCTATCAAAGACAATAGACTTCCAGTGACCTGGCGCGACGGTTTTTTCGCATCAAGAGATCCACAAACAGATTCGTTGTGCTTCATTGTTCTATTTCTCGAGTTCGATGGGACTTATGTTCGTAAAATTAGGAGATCGTATCGCTTACCGGCATATCGCGCTTTGGCTGTAAGCCGGACCTTCGGTGATACTCAGAGCCTGGCCTACTTGCGTTTGCGTTAGACCCATTGATAGTCGACGCTGCTTAAACGTTTTCGCAAATTCTTTGATTGCGTCTAAGTTTATGCCGTCGACAACATTATTCGTTGCCTCGTTGATGGTTGGCTGATCTGTAATGATATTTGAGATGTGAGCTTTTTTCGATTCTTTAACATTCAGTGAGCAATTAAAAAATAACAATCAATAGCTGGGTAATAATGAAATAAGGTTTGAAGAACTGTTATGAAGCTTACTTGGCGAATCACTGAGCAAATCATCCTCCTCATCCTTTGGACTGTGGACACTACTAGGCGATGTTTTAATCCCACTTCCTATGCCAGGTCCGTGCGTAGTGGTAATGGTAATTTCGCCGTTACTCGCGGCAAGTCGATTGAGGGCAGACGCCGCAGAAACGGCTGGACCGTTCATCGGCGACGACTGTTCTGGCCTTTCTCTGTGATGCTTATCCGATGACTGATTAAACAGAAAAAAACAATTCGTTGAAGATTTATCCTCTTTCCTTCCCATTTCGAGCGAATATTCTTCATTACCAATCAGAGACTCTGATATAAATATTACAAGTGGACACGGTTTCTTGATCTAATCGCGGAGAGATTTAATTTGCCCTTTGAGAGGCCAAGGATGAGAGACTGTACGCGGTAATGGCTGATCGGAGACTTTTCTTTAACGAGATTAGTCTTGTTAACGTGAATTATCAGCTATGGATTGAACCACGAAGAACCCTCTTTGGCTGTGTCGTTGCCTTCCACCGCGGATCAATCGATCGCACAGCATTAAAGTCAAAACACGAGTCATTTAATGCTCAAAACACCACCGAAGCCTGCATTATCCAATTTAAAGAAAACGTAAGTAAAGTTGAATGGGTACATAAATCCACAACTTACCGCATAGTGATTCATGTGCGAAGGATGCCGATGACTATGTTGATGCATGGATGTCGTGAGAAGTGGCTGCTGAGATGCTTGAGCTGCCTGAACAGCCTGGGCTGCCTGAGCTTGAGCAACTTGCGCTGCCTGCAGTAACTGTGGCTGCATAGCGTTTAGAATCTGCTGACTGGCCGAGCTGTTACTCAGAAGATGAGGAAGCGCAGCGTGGTTCAGTCCTAATCCGGATGCCAAGTTCGGACTCGTTGGAACTACGGTTTCATGAATGTAAGAAATCCACATATGTACAATTGTTTTTTGGAAATTTGTCTATTCTTACCATTACTTGCTGGTGCATTCATCATGGTTTGGGGTGCCGCAATTGACTGCAGATTTGCCAACGTCGTGGAAACTACTTGACCATTGCTGAGAGCCAAATTGACCATCTGATTGTTCGTCACGTGGCTAACCGGGATCGTTAGAATGGTTTGCGTAGCGATACCTGTAAAATGAAACAGGCTGCTAACTTGAGAGTCAGTAAAGCAAAATTATGCTTTCATTAAGTTCGCTGACTTTGCATTATCGGCTGCAAGTATATGACAATGCTTCTATCAAGTACCCTTTAACATTATATCTTTTGCCTATACATCGAGATCTCTATATATACGTGTAACGTTCACATTTCGTTGATCCGGGTATATGTAGTGAAGTTATCAGAGTCTCATAGAAGGATTATTAAGCAACCCATAGGGCAGGTTACGTCGGAGGCCAGCGTAGTTGGCAAACTATTATCGTCGTCTTCATAATACTGTGTAGAGTGCGCTTGGTCCTGCCATGAACTGGTCTCTCATTCTCTCTCCCTCTCTCTCACTTTCTCCCTGCGTTTCTCTCCCGCTCCGCCTCTAGGCCGGGCTAGTCTCGGCGAGAAGGACTGAGCTGCCTAATCATACTTAGAATAGTTTCGGGATTACCTTCCAGCTCCCCTAATCTGATTAACTCGCCTACACGCGCTTAATATGATTACTGATCTTGAGAGTACCTGTGTATGTACCTAATAGCTTGGCTAAGCAAATCCCGTGTTCCGAACAGCCATAAAAGTTTCGCGTACTGAGGTAAGCTAGATATAATAAACGGATTACGATGTTTAGATTTATACGCATACGTAAATGAGCTGATGGTGAAATAGACGTAAATTTTGCCTTCTTGCCTTGCTAGCTGTCTCGATGGATCTGTGCGCGGTAGTGTCGGTGAGATTTTGCGTGAATACGTACGTTATCTGGAAGACCTTTCGAGCGGTGTAATCTTAATCTTAATTCGACCGTGAGGCAAATCAGACGAACGTGACTGCCTGCGTTGTATCTCATTTGTTCTCAACCAATATACTCCACATTACGATTGTTCTGTCCGTCAATGTCTCCGCTATTTATATATACACTCGAGTACCAGGGGCTAACTTGGATTCGCTTAGATCGAACTGGTTTCAAGTTTTAGATTGCCCTTTATCTATGTACAACTACAAGTAGAACTTTTAGTGGAAAAAAATAAGTCGGTGAGACTCTATCTGCCACGTATACATATGCAAAGCTGCACAGTGTACCTATACGTATCTACGAGGTGGCAATCGATATAATAACTGTCGAATCGCTGTGTTTCGGCACTAAGAGTACATGTAGACTCAACGACGACGGCGACGTTGCCTGATACGAGTGGGAGAGAAGCGCACAGAGGGTTAGTGGGCCGGGGGCGAAGGAACGAACCAACTGCGACCAAAAGGGATCGTAGAGACTTGCGCGTGTGTCGGTGTGTACAAGGGGAAGGCTGGCTGGACACAGACCACGAAGAAAAGCACGAAGCGCTCGCAGGCTCTCCTATAGCAAAAGGGGATACTAGTGAGACGTTAATTATACATTGAAATTAGTTGCAGAGTTTGCAAGCGCTTTCTCCGTGCTCGCCCCTCAGTGCGGACTGCTTGGGACTTCGGAACCGACCTACGTGCTGGCCAACTGGGCTCTTCGCTCTGAGCCGGTTAACATCGACCCCTTCGATTACTGTTACTTATCAGTCTAAATTTAATTGTGCAGCATTATGCAGCTCCGCAATCATTGTTAGAAATCTGTCTTTCTGGGTATTCTGATCTTATGATTCATCAACATTGAAACTTTTTACTTTTCTGCAGTAGAGCTTTTTCTGATTTGAGATCTTACGATCAGGATGGATCTGGACTGACCTTGTGACGTTGGTATTAGCAATTGAGCACCCTGGATTCCCTGGACTAGTTGACCCGACGTCAGTATAAACTGGGGCATTGCAACGGGCTGAGGCTGCGAAAGTAACTGAGGTAACGTCGCCATGGGGGCTGTACTTGGAGGTAGTAAGTGCGGTACCGTTGTCGTGCTTGACGCAGTAGGCAATGTCCCAGCTAATTCATAAATTTATACAATATATAATTCTGGACAAATAGAAAACAAGGTCCATTCGTAGTTAACGACTTACCGGACGAACTGACTGTAAGATTCAGAGGAGTGTTGATTAGTTGACTGTTCGATAAGCTAGCTGACATGCTTTGAAGTCCGGCAGCCAATGAAGCCACCTGTGGCAGATTCTGAAGATTCGCGAGATTCTGAAGATTTTGAAGGGTAACCATGCCTGCCACTGAAAATAAATTATATGAACTTGTTCTCTCGTCATTCTTATAAACATAAGTTGCAAACAATTTTAACTCACTAGTTCCATCGAGATGTGCTTGTGCCTCCGCTGCTCGCTTTGCCTGCGATATGCTCTCAGGTGAAACGCTTCTTCTGCGCTTCCTCGAGTTTTTTCCGCTGTCCAGCATCATTCGGTGTTCCTGCATCATGCCCGATGCCGGCTCGGGACTTCCAACGCTACTTCTGTCGCTGTCCTGGATTAAACATATTGAAAAAGAACGAATCAAAAGAATGCATAAATATTTGTATAATTATTTGCACATCACAATTGCTTTGTAATCAATACATTATGACGACTAATGAAGTAAAATCAAGTAAAAAGAGGATTTTTTATAGTATACACGATCAATTTTATATGTCGATAAAGTGTACAGGTGTACCCACGAATCGGGGAAAATTTGAAAAGCTCCGTCAGAGTTGCGTTAACTCTTAATTTTTCTCTTTGACAATTGCGGTTGAAACTGTACGAGCCCTAATGTCACCGGTACGGGTGCCACTTTGCATAATGAAATGGAAATATACCGTACAGCAGGTATCTTCGTTATTCGATACAGATTAAGGTTTCTTTTCACGAATGCCCAGAACGAATCTAGCGAAAGAGATCACAGTCGATTTATAATGTTTATAATTAAAGGAATTTTTTTAAACTCATCACTTGTTAAAAAATGAAAGTGGATATCATCTGACAATGTATTCCTATCAGGAACGTTGTTCTCGGTTTGTTCAATTTTTATGTATCTCGAGTGCGAATAAGTTGCAATTCGACTTCCTCACTGGAGAAAAAAAGTAGCCACGCTCGATCTCCGATAAAGCCCGGTCAATGGCTAACGAACGAAAATCGGCTTCTATAGCGGAGAATTGGAGAAACCGGGAGGGCAGTTGGATGTTTTTTCCGGCTCTCTTTTTTCGTTGCAGTGGCCAACGTGAATTCGTAAACGGGGAGCTCGAAACGCAGCGAACGACGATATGGGTACTGCATATTAAATGGACGACGCAAGGGGGATTAAGCCCCCACGAAACGTATAGGCGCTCAGCTTTTTTACTTGTAAAAATGTGTGCGGGTGACGTAGTAAGCCGCAAAAATGTATGTTTACGAGAGAGGGGAGAGACGAGCGAAGAGCAAATGCGAGTAACTATAACCCGACTGGACCGATCGCTGGACACGCGCAAATCGGGAGAAAAAGAGAGACTGTTCTAAAGAGAGAATTCGACCATTTTCATAAAAATAAATGATTCCGGAAGCTTTTTCAACGACCGGCTCGCGAATCCGCGAATTTTTTTTCCCGTCATTTCTTCCTTTTTTTATTGGTACCACGATAATGCAAGCCCATCCAATATATCTGACCAGAATTTATTTTGTATCAAGTTTTACGCACGTTGCGAATTAACAGAGTTCATCCTCGATTAAAAATTCAACAACGCAATGCAACATTACGGTTTAAATTTGCTCACGTGGTCACGGACGAAAAAATTCATTCGTATTTGTATGGAAAATATTGCAAGAGTTTATAAACAGAAATAATTTATTTGGCGGATTATTATGTAAAATGTATACTCCCGATAAATTGTGAAATAATTTAGGAAATTAAGGATGCACGTATTTATATAGTTATATATGTATAGGCGTATTTTTGAATATGGTTGCGCGAGAGTTAAAAGTGCAGAGGTTCCGATCGCAGTTTAAAGTAACCGGCTATTTGGTGGAATCGTCTGAGCAAACTGTGCTTGCATAATCGGGCCAATACCAATTTCGTATCACTGCTCATAGAGCCTGATGCAAAAACGCGAAGCAGTACATAAATTCGGGCCGTCGATCGGGCGAGCACGCGATATATAGGCGATGCGCCGCTACATCTGGTTCGTTACTACAATAATATTGTAAAATCACATTTGTCATCGTGCATCGTTGTAAAAAACGGGAAGAATCAAAGAAACTGGAAAACGAGACGAAAAGAGGTGAAAACCTCAATGGCCCGGGTACGGGTCATCTCGTTAATGCCAAAAAAGAAAACGGATCGTCCCCGATGGCGGGTGGAAAAAAGGTGCGATGGCGAACAGGGAATCGGAATAAAAGGGATTTTATGTGTGGCACCAACGACTAAGCAAGAGAGAAGAAAGCCACTGACTGCGGATTTGGTATAAAAATGTAACGATAAACATTACTTATCGGCGAGTTGGCTTCTAACCGAATCGAAATATATATTTTTATATGTACATTCAGGGGCGTATATATACGCGTGTATAAAGGTGATATTGTCAAGGGAACGGGGTGAAAGGATTTCCGAAACCTCCGGGGTAATACGTGCATTTTTCTCTCTACGTTTGTACGTCTCTTTCGCGGGGGAGAAAACGTTCGCGCGCAAAAACGGAAGCTTTTTTTGCAATAAAGTAATTTAACCGTTTGAGTTATGGGTAATTCGTATAACGGTGAACCGTGCGAGATTCTGGCGTTCTCTCCGGTTCCGCTCCACCCATTGATTAGTATTAATGACTTAGGTGCACTCATTTTATCCGAATAAAAGTAATTGGATTTGGCTTCGAAGCCCGTGGCGCGTGAGCTGAAGGGAAAAGGCGGGAGACCGACTCACCCATATGTATTTTGTTGCACGAGGGCTCAAGCTGGAGAGAACTCGAAAAAAAATCGAGAAATGGCGGAAAAAGCAGAACACGCAAGTCTCCCGAACAGAGAAAGAGAACCGAACGGACTTTGTTTTTCCACGTGTGCCTATATACATATATGTATGTGTGCGTAAAAAAATCCATTAATATCCGTTTGTGCTTAATTAACGATAGCCTCGGAACCCCTAGCAGGGTTCACGGTCTTTGGACTAATGGCTGCTATTTCTGAATCGTTAATACCTATTTTTTATACTACAGACACATATATTGCGTTGTGCACGTGAATTTTGTTGGGCTATTTTTCAACCCCTTTTACTACTATTTACGAAAAAGTCCCGATCGAAGGTGCTTTATAACTTGCTTTTAATAACAAAACCGTTTCAGGACAACTATTCAAAAATTTTTAAAACCTCATCGATAATACTTTGGGAACCTGAATACCTCAATCGTCAGATTGATATATGTATTTATTGTTCTGAAAATTTTGTTACATGGAAAATGAACGGAAACCGCCATGGGTTCTGTGAAAAATTCGTGAAAACTCTCAAATTTTCATTCCATTTTCAATAACTTTTACTCAAGTATGTTCTAATAGGCCGCATTCAAAAGAGTGGAATACCGCGGTCAAGTAAATTGGAGATCAGAAAATGTATCTCATAAATATCGGGATCTGACATGATGGAATCGGAGTTTGGAGACGACAACGGTTCAATAAAACTTATATTAACTATGGTTTTCTATTAAATCTGCGCCTGTTAATAATGCACTAATGCGGCTTCCTGTCACCACACATCATTGAGAGTTGTATACCAAATCCCACAAGTATAAAGAAATATTTAAATTCCTTGAATTTTTTGCTACACGTCGAATATTTTTTAGTCTTTTCCCTATTTTTTTCGGGTTATCCATATAATGATGAACAGAATCTTATTCCGTATAAAAAAAATGTGGCCACTCCAGGGTCTCGACGACTCGCTTTTGAGTATTTCCGTTCCTGTGTGTACGTGATACCCTTCGGTCTTCATCACCTCCAAACCCACGACAATGGCGCCACACTGGTTTCTCTCTAAGTGTAATTAGTCCGCAGGAAAGGACGCGAGGAAGGGTCTCTCGTCAAGGGGTTGGAAGAGAGGGGGGGGGGTGTGGAGGGGAAAAGGAGGAATAGGTTAAAGGAGGTGCGGATGAGACGAGAGGTGGCTCATCCGGACCCCTCTGCGCTCACCCCATCGCAGGCAACCCTTCGCGGGTTGCTTCTTCCTTCATAATTCTGTCCCTTCTCTGCCTCCGATTCGTCCGTTTTCTTTCTTTCTCTACACGGCATCCCTGCCTCCCACCTTATTTATATGCAAATGAGCTTCATTTCGCGATATTAATGTTCCAGTCCAGTCCCCTCTCTGTCTCTCGCTCTCTCTCTATCTCTCTTACTCTATCTCACTCTCTCATTCTGTTACTCATTGCCAAGGGGACCAAAATGAGAGAACAAGTGAAAGGGTTGCTCGAGGATACGTGAAAAAGGGCTCGCCGCTCTTCCGCGTTTCTCCGTCTGTCGCCTCGGTAAAAGAGTCCTCGTTTCATATGCTTATATCCTTCCTATCCTCATTTTTTTCGCATATACATTTTTCTTCGACTCTTCTCGCTTCTTTCGTTCGTACGTGCTAAAAAAGGGAAAAAAGTCCTCATGCTCTCCCGTACACTCACTCCGGCGAACTCGTGCATTTATTATTATATAGGAAGGGAACAGGAAAAGTTCGCAAGGGTTGCGTGGTGTATCTCGCGAAAACTTTTGTATAACCGATGATGCGAGCCACCTACACGAACATACATAGTGCGTATTAAATTATACATGTATCCTTGTCAAGCCAAAGTTTCGAAAGTTCAGATAGTGTTCTACACGTGAGCTTCTCCGTTAGCTTGAGCGTCAACCTAAGAATACCTAATTACGAGCTCATAAAGAAGGCATCGAAAAAAAGTTAATTTCAAGTATGAAAATGATATGCGGATTAACGAAACAAAGCAATATGCAAGTTGATGTTTTTTCACGTCAGACCGTGAGCATGGGGATGCTCGTATAATGCAGAAATGTGAAGATAATGATCGATTTATCGTAACGAGCAGAGCGTGCTAGCGGGTAGACGCAGACCCCCATCAAGAGCTCTACAGTGTGTTGGGGTAAATTAACAACAGACAAGCCACTTGAAACATTACCTAGCTCTCCTTCTATATGCAAGAGCGCATGTATGTCGGATCGTACATGTGTGCGCCGCTCATGATAATGAGAAGCTCGAAAGCGCCCAAGACGCGCGGGCTCACCGTTAGAAGCTTAAATCCACCGCCTCCTCGCTCGACATAAATTAAAACCGATAGAAAGGGGTGGCTTATACGCAAAATGTTGACTATCGTACGCAAACATTCGATGCTCCTACCGCCGCTCTATCCTCTATTTTTCTTCTCTCTTTCGAATCCCAAAAGTTGGAATATGAATTGATGAATAGATTTGTATTCCGATAATTTATTCGCAATGCTAATTCGAGCATAAATTTCGAGGATGAATAATTATCGGAAAATACCGTAACTTCGCAATCATCTCTTGTCTGCTCATTGAAATAATTATTGTATAATTTTCCTCCTTATTTTTGTACTTTTTTACCGAATCGAGAAATTAAAAGTTACAGGCCACAGCGATGAGCCGATGTGGTTTCAAAATATTTGCTTGTATAGGTATATCATTCTTATTCTCGCGCGGAGAGACATCATTACAGATCCGAGTAATACGATTCGAGAAAGTAAAACGTCTGTTTCATCCGGGATCTGCATTTAATGGACATTAAAATAAATGACCATGCTCCCTCTCTTGCCTCGTCCCGTTCTTTCTCCTCTTCTCCCGGTTCATCATGAATGCGATATATACGGCCGCCCACGATGTCGGCCCCGAGTCTCGCGGTGAGAAAATTGTCCCGCGAAATTGTAATGAAGCCTTCCGAGCTCCCTCGACCGATTCCCTCTTCAACCCTTTCATTTATATCCGAAAAGATATCTTACTTGTAAATATGTTTATCCTCATTATACTTTGGTTATTCCCCTTCGAATGTTTCATTTCAATATCGCCAGGAATAAAGTTGAGAGGAACAAAAATATATTTTTCACGCATTTTCGACAATCATTTATTTTATTATTTTTTGATTGGATACCACGAGATAAGTCGCTCATAATCAATCCTATATACCAACGAGTTTTATCACCGTTTGCCCTATGCACCATTTCCCATTAATCAATGAATATGTATAATAATGACAGCGCTCGCGCTTGGTTGTGTAATCATCGTTACTTTACGGTCTATTTATTTTTATTCTACGACTGTACGTACACGTCGGGCACGAATATTCATCCCGAGATGTACGTATATTGTTGCGAACAATGCGCGAGGCACACTTTTGTACTCGAGCAATATTAGTGTCTCTGCGCCTTCAATTGGACAAATTGATTGAGTCACATAAAACAAACCGTGTTTGTCCGCTTATACGCGCTGCTCATTTGATACCCGAGAGCTTTGCGTAACGCGCTCGCCTCCGGAGACACCAATTTTTCCTTTTTTTCATCTCTAAAGTGTCACACTTTAAAGTGACATTAGAAAAGTCACGTTATTATAGTAAATAAGAGTCTCATTCTTGTGAACTATAAAATTATGTATTCTTTTATTATCAATGTATTCGTCGAGGAATCTCTGTTCAAAGTCTTCACATGTACAAAAAACTGCTTAATGTCAGCTTGTTATAAAGTAATATACTGGAGACATCACATTTTATAACTTTTACTAGGTGAAGGTAAAAATTTGGGGTCCCAATTTTTACTGCTATTGGGATCTGACTTAAGGGTGGCATTTGGACAAGGGTGCAATAATAATTATAATTATAAGAAATGTGGATTCCTATTGAATTTGCTCCTTTGCACTAATTCGGCTTTCCATCACCAGATTCCATGGCATCATACATATGTCAAATATTCCAAATCATTAAAAAAGCTAGGGTGGTGAAGTCTTGAATGAAGCAGTGAACGGTCCTCGTATTTTTAAATATTGCTCAAAGAGGTGCATACATCATACCTCTGCGCCAAATCAATGGTGGGACTTATCACACCATAAAGAAAAAATCTAACAGAGAACACCGTAGGACACCTCCAACAGTATCCTTATAAAATTCATGCGATACATTTCAATCGAGAAAAAAGTTGGTTCTTTTTAGATCATCAAGAAAATTTGGAAATTTCTCTTGAAAGAGTACAAACCGCTGTCGAAGGAGTTTCTTAAAAATACTCGTTCGGCCGAATTTGCATGTACGGTTTACATAAAGTGTGTACAGTAATAAGACGGTTAGAATGCAGTGTAAATCCATTCTGGGTGCCTCCCGCGTGACGTTGTTTGTCGAGGGGGAGAAAAAGGAAGAGAAAGAGACACGGCGCAAGTCCGAAGGGTTTGAAAAGCCGACAGAGGAATGAAGAGGAAATTTCGCGTTGGCGAGGATCTAATGGAGGGGAGGGGGAGAGAAAGAGGGAGAGAGAAGGAGAGATCAAGGGTGAGAATCTGAAGGTGGCAGCGCGATGGGTGGTGGGGTCGGGTAAGAGAGGCGGAAGGTTCGGCTGGCCGATGTATGAATATACATGACCTTACCGCCAACCCTTACACCACAACGGAGCTCTGCTTACATTATTGTATATCTAATTCCACGGACGGTTCTCAAAGCCTCGATCTACCGGCACGCTTCTCTCTGAATTTTCTCGGAATATCTCTATTTATTCGCATGTAGAGGTATAAGTGCATGCACCTTTCGTGAACGGCAAAGTGTCATGGCGTTCGTGCGCCGTTTCGGCAATCCCAAAGCGTTTTGACAACCTCTGCCAACCGGCGAGCGCACGACATTATGCAAGCAGTCTACATATTATACATTCGGACTGGGATTCAATTAAGTTCGGTTAGACCATCCTCTATATCTTCTTCTCCAACCCCTTCCCTCTCGTCTCGTATACGCCACCCCCGACGTTGGATACTCGGCGCTTGTTCACCCCCTCGCAAGGTGTTCCAAAGCAAGTCTCACTTGATATCTCTCTTCAACTCTGCCGCTCACTCCCCATTCCATTCCTCACTCTCTCTCCCTCTCTCTTACTCTGTCTGTCTCTCTCTTTCATTCTTCATAATAGAAGATCGTTACGGACTTTTAGGGGTTTGTAGAAGTGAGATTACATGCATGAAATACAAGATGTCCGTACAAGGCTCCTATCGAATTCACAGAGAAAAAGATCTTATCGAGATTTCTTCAAATCCCTGAGTCACTTGATGATATATCATTGGTTGGAGATAATATGAACCACATTAATAAATGGAAAACTCTTATAAAAGTGTGCTGTTTGAGGACGAGTAAGTTAAAAAAAATTAACTGGGGAAAAAATTACTTCCTTGCTTAACTTTTACTTTGCTGTCTTATTTTTTATTGTATGTTAATAAGTTACTTGTTTATTCCTTCACTTCATCATATAAGTTTTCTGATTTTGAGGCCACGGCCAAAAAATGTGTGATGATAAAAATCGGCTTGATTTTGGTCGTGTTCGGGAAGTGATTGATAGTACTGAAATCCTGTCCCAATACATGTACTGACAATTATAGCACACTGAAAAAAATGTGGCGATTTCCAATGAAATATTAGTTGGTTCAATTCAATATTTCATTGGATCTATTAAATATGGACGAATCAATTAAATAGTGCACCAATGTCTGAGTTATTTATTCAGTTAATATTTATTTAAGGGGGAGAACAAATGAATATTATTTTGTAATTTGTATTACTTAACCTTATGTTACTTAAAAATTACTACTTTAAGTGAATATTTTGAAACTTGAAGTGAAATTCTTTTTTGCATACGACCTCTCCATTATTGAGACTCGTAATGCGTGATGATATCCGTTTGAAGAATAAACTACCAACATATTTTTTTAGATTAGATGTCACGCCAGGACATGTAACGAGGAATTAGTGCAAAATATTGTATACGCGCGAGACTATGCGGAATAACATCGTTGTAACAAAAGAAATGGGTATATAGTATGTATATGTATTAAAAAAAAGAGAAGGAGAACGAGGTGGACGCACAAAAGGTGAAACAATGAGAAAGTTCTCGGTCTCAGAGATGTGAAACTCTCGTGCAGGGGCGAAAGGGAGTACGGAAAAGTGTGTTATTATACTCGCGCTGGCGGGAGTAAGAGAGAGAGAGATTAAGAGGAGAAAAAAATGCTATTCGGAAAGACTTCGCGTTCTCGTTTCACAGAAAAAGAAAGAAAATAAAAAGAAAATGCGGGAAAAAGCGAAATGACCCTAGCGAGACGCGAATCTTGCATAATGACTCTCGGCACAAGAGAAAAAATGATGCTGAGAACGTCGAGGGCCATTGTACACTTTTTCCCCAAATCCAATGAGTATAACACCAGCACAGAGAAAATTACGCGCATTACACTCGCATGAGAGAGAATTCTAATTTACATTACCGAAAATATAAGCACAGCGAAAAAATATCGTCCTTATATAGCCAACGTTATTTCTTCATCGCTCGAGAATTGCTAAAAATTTATGAATCAAGTAGGAGAGATTTAAAAACCTTCCAATTATACAAAAACAAACTAAAGTATGTGAATGCGGGTATATAAATGTTTCATCTCGGGCACGAGAAGAGTAGAAAACAAGATAATAAATATTAAATTAGGGAGAATTTAGTTCAGCGCTAATAGAAGGAACGGACGCGAGATGGAGACGAGAAGAAACGTCGAATGTTGCGAGGCATCGCGTCAGTTTCGTGTATATTTACATAAATTCTCTCACACCCGTAGGTCGAAAATACGTATATTTATATAATTAATATGCTAAGAGGCAAGTGCAAAAGCTCGTTACGTCATCATCCGAGCGCATCGCGAGTCGCGCGTGTCTCCCGCCGTTTCGACCAAATTTCGAACCCTTCGTTATTGCCGGTGACGAACACACACACACACACAGCGAGAGCGAGCGAAGTAAAAGCTCTCGTCGGAGAGCGAAAGCTCCCTATAAATGAGAAAGAGAAAAGCGCGCGGAGTCTAACGAGGAGCGAGATCAAATTCGCCGATAAATATATTTGCCCGTTACGGGAGTGCATGTTTCGAATCAGAGGGACGTCGGGAATGCGTTTCGCAGAGCGGAAGGACATCATCCTTCGCTGAGGGACGACAGTTTCGAAGCGCGGTGACGCCGCATTTCTATATGGACGCACATTATACGCGCGCACGATCCTCGTAACCTGGGCGAAGCTTGTTTGACATTTGGCCGAGGGTATAACTACCCAACGGCAATAAGGTTAATTGAAATACGTCAAGTAGCCAATGGGTGACGTACCGTACGTCGGCAATAGTCGCGGTGGTGTCTCTCGTGCATTGGGGAATACTTTGAGGCTTGTTGCCAGAGTTGCCGAGTGAGCCGGTTACGATATACAGTTTTGCTTCTATATCCACCAGATTAAGTATACATACGCATTATTCAACGCGGCGTACAAGTATACGATAGTCACCGGAGGTTATTGATGCAATCGATCCGTGAGATCTGACAACCTTCCTTGATGTAACTTATATTATGAGGATAATAGATATACACGACCTGTTCTGACGAAGACTCCCTTTGGCACATGTGTTGATTATAATTTCGCGTCTCTCGACTTCCTGCTAAATTAAAGAAATTTTACCTGCTAATTTTATTCATCTTCATAATCAATCAAATTTGAGAAAACGAGCAGAGGTAAGAAAACATCTTCGTTTCGAAAAAAACAGCGAAGCGGGAGGAATACTGAAAAGAGCATCGGATTTCTCCCGCCCGGCGTTGAAACTGTCAGAAATCACTTCGGGACGTTAATGACGGAAAAACCGGCGCTGGGTCTCTCTGATTCGCGAAAGGAAGGAGAGAGATTGAGAGGTGGAGAGGGCTCGATAAATATGATACCGCGAGATGGGATTGAGCTCGCTTGATGGCTCGCTAGCTGACTCGCTCGATCGCGACACTTAATTCAATTCAATTGCGATACAGTTCAATAATTCGATTAATTAAAAATATTCGAGCGAATATATACGTTCACGTTGAATATACACGAGAAAAGCGCTCGCGTATATGCTTCGGAATCGATATATATATCGGTGAGCTACTCTGGATGCGCCGTTAGGGCGAGCTTGAATTCTCACGAATGCTACGTTAACGTCGGGGCTTGAGGCGAATATGCGCTGATATATAGTGAGAGGAAGACAGGAGGACGGAAAAAGAAGGACATTTTGAGAGACTCGTTCTTGTTTTAGCGCGCACACGGAGGCTCGCGCCTCTGTGAAACGTTATACGTGTATATAGAGGGAATTAGCTGATGGCTGAAACGTACCGCACTCAATATTTCAGCGTCATCTGTGATTACTTGATTATATGAGTTTCGAGTGAGCGCGAATGTCCCATCCTTTCGTTCTCTACTCATTCGCGCGTCCCATATCCTCCGCTTATTAGTGACTTTCGAGCCCATCGACTCTCGCCTGTATATCTGTACATGAAAAATCGAGATTCCCATATTTCTCCTCCGCCATGTGTTATGTACACGGCCTCTTAAAAATCCTATTACCCTCGAGAGCTAATAGAGAAATCCCGACAGACGTATACTCAAAAGTGAGTCTTCAACGATTCGTCCGTTTCTTCCTTTTTATCCTTCAATATGCAGAGTTCGAGCGTATTTCTTTTTTCTTCTTTTCTCGATTAAACACTCCTGGAATTTAATGAGACAAGAGTACGTGATAATCGAGAGAAACGATGAAAATATTTCGATGGTAGACTTCATTTTTCCATCTTCGCTCTCTGTGGCCAAATTGTAATACGTATCCTCTTTCTTTCCTTTTATACTCCTGTAAGCTATCAGAGGTATAGGTATTCGAAGGCAAAGATATTCTCTCGCGGTCGGGGAATTAGAGGCGAGGAGGAAGCGAGAGACGAGAGAAGTAGCTCTCTCTCTCTCTCTCTCTCTCGCTCTCTCTCGTGTGCGAGAGAGACTCTCAGGGTATCGCGGTGATAATAATGAACGCGTTAATTAAACCAGCTGATTTATGCGCCTTTCAGATTGTAATTGCTCGCCAGGCGCGAGCTCGAACGCCTGAACCTATATCGCACTCTTTTCCTCTTGTTCTCACCAGTCTCCGCCTCTCTCTCTGCCTCCCACCTCTTTTTATCTTTCTCTCCTCCTTGTGCAATCTTTCTCTCAATCCTCATCACTTATACGTATACGTATACGAGCCGATCGAACTAGACCCGAGTTAGAGTGACCAGAAACTAAGCCGGAGACCGAAATGCACAGGAAAACACCCGAGGGGAAAGATTTCAAGAAATTTATTACAAAACTCATTTTGATAAATTTTTATACGAATGTTTAATCGATGAGTATACAAATCGATGAATGGATACGGATTTTATTAAACTCCACGGAAAACCATTATCGAGGGAATCAATAAAAAAGAGTATAATTAATGTCTTGTTATAAGTGTTTGAATATTGCGGGGCTGTGGTTGTTTAATTCATAATTTAAAACTGCTTATAACGTAATGCGGTTTGCTCCACTTTATCCTGGATCGCGAGGCGATAATTCAATACGCGTTTCGAGCAACGACTGCCACATTTAATTTACTGGCATTCTCAGTGGTCTCACTCGTCGTAAGAGGGTTTTATGTCTTTTTAAGGAAGACGGTTAATTAACGGTATTCATTTTGTACAAAGGTTTCTAATTACGTGTATTATCCTATGCACGGAATATACATATTTGTCTGAGCTCGTATATACGTAAAACTCGATGGAAAAGCAGACTTGCCTGAGGATTGCCGTTGACTGGAGATGTTATGTCTTTTCCTCGAACGAGTGGGATTATAAATATGGAAGTCTTACACGGACGTTAAAAGTGAAAATTACGTGCAGCCGGAAACACCGATCGGCTTGAAATTAAAATGAAAATCATACATCGATAAAGATTTTTTTTTGATTTTCAACTTAGATCATATGTTTCGGGTGAAAGTAAAAATATTTTTTAATTCCTTTTTTTTCAAAGACTTATTTGTTATGGAAAGTAATTCCGACAAACAATTAGTAAAAGTATATATATCTGTCTGCTTATATACATGCACGGTATATTTAGTTGAGACACGGCCAATAGTTATGCCTCCGACTCAGTTAGCAGTCGCATTAATTAATTATAATTAAGTTTTAGTTGACGTGGCAATGAAAGGATAGAGACAGCGAAGAGGGAGAGAGGCAGGGATTTCGCGCAAGCTGGCTATGTACGAGTGTATATGTACGTATATAAGCAATGCATCTACGCGACTAGCATTTTGAACATTACTGATATTATGCAGATTTGCCCAAGCCTTTGCTACACTTCTCACGCTCTACAGATCCTCATCCCTGGTGTTTGTTCCTCCCGTCACTCTTATATACCCCGGAATCAAGACAATATACATATAGATACATTATACCTCTCTCGCTTTTTATATCTTTCCATCCTCCTCTCTCTCTCTCTCTTTCTCTCTATTTCTTTATCCATTCGGGCCTCTTCATTCTCTCTCTCAACTTATACCGCCCGCTTCTTAACACTCGTTTCATTTCTTGCGTCGCTTTTCGCACCGTGTCGCCTCATCTCACGACTTACGAAACCTTCTCTCGCTCTTTCTATTTCTCTCGCTCCTCTCTCTCTCTCCCTCGCTTCTCCTCAACACATCCCCTTAGCACTTGCCAGCTCGCGCCCGGACTTCTCGACTGTAAATTATTTACTTATTTACGGCTCGTAAACAGAAAGGCTTACGAATGCTTTTCTCGTGACTCCGTGCCCGAGAACTTTCACAATTTCAAACAGTCTAGAATCTGTCACTGAAGTTTTATCTGTATACGAACGCACGGACAAAGCGTCGTCGCACAATTACAATTGACGAATTTTATATGTTCTTAATCTCACTCGACCCTCGTTTTTCCTTCGTATATTTTTCATGAATTTCATTGTGGAATCGCCCTTATCAATTGTGTAGATTTTTCATAGAATATCATTGTGTGCTCGAGTATTTAGAATATTTTCCGAGATCCAAATAGATCGTGAGTGATGTGAGACGTTCGGCAGGCTTCCCTCGCGCCGTCGTATCTCAGCCTCCCCACGTGTCAGGACACGTAAGAAGCTGTTAATCTTCGGTAATAAACTGTATTTTCATTATAATACCGCATGAATATGCAACGGCGATAATGGCCTTAATATCCCCCGCCACGAACGTGCATCTTCCTGTGCTTTACGAGCAGAGCCTCCTCCATTCTCCCTGAATTTTCAGACATCTTTGCTCAAACCCTGGAGTAGATTTTCTCAAAATATTTGCTATATTATCTACGCACGCGCACCGACATATTCATAAAATATAAATACACCCTGCGAGGTTTTGCCGGTCTTCGTGACAATAAAATGTGAGAAAATAATTTTCTTCACTCTTCGAATTTAAATTTTTCCAAAAATGAAATAAAAAATGTAATTCTTTCAGAATATTCTAAATGTGTAAAACACGCATCTTTAGCGGCCATAGTCTTGTTTCCTGACCTTAATGCAAGTTAATGTAAGCAACAGTCAGAAAAGTATATACAGGTATTTGGCACACAGTACGCCATTCATTTATCTTAGTTTATTGCCAACTGCGCGAGGCGAACAAACACGGTTGGAATACGCAACTATGCGGTGCCATTAACCTTTCGGTTCGCCTCTTCCTCTTCGGCTAATGCTGTACGTAGAGAGAAAGACGCCTCTGAGTCGATCGAAAATTTACTTGATCGAAAAATTTTCATGTTTTCGAGCAATCCCTCAGGATCGAGAAAAAAAATTCTTGGCCATGGAATATTTTTTGCTCTCGCTTCTCGTCCTCTTCTTTCGACTCTTTTACCAACAAGCGAAAACACATTCTGAACTCAGCGAAACAGAAATAATTCCTTTTTCGATCCGAGCTCCGAATTTTCCTGCTGTCATAATCTTTGCTGTTTGTAACATTTCGCAATAAAACTTTTTTCAGTTGGAATTAATTAATGGCGCACGCTTTGTTAGAGATATTTTTTTAGCACTCTTTCATAATCGTATTCACTTCACAAAGTTTACCCGAAAATTGTTTTTTTTTTATCTCGGTATCTGGTAAATTGAGCGTGCTAAAAATCACTGAATTATTAGCGTTTTATAAAAAACTCATAATTTCACTCAAACTTTATGTATTTTCACCAAAAAACATCCCTAAAATATTTTCGTGGCTGTAATAAAAAACGATGCGATGTAAAAAATATGAAAGAGATATCTCGCAAACGTTGGAGAGTAAAATGCACGAAAGAAGGAAAAAAAATTGATGAAAAATGCGAACCTTGAAGAGAAAGTTTTTGTTCGCTTTACGTACCAGTAATTTGGATAAATATTGAACTTTTTTCACGCGGTGTATGGCTCGCGACAAACGCGGCATTTGGACGACGAAAAAAGGACAACGGACGGGTGTGTGTGCGCCCCCGAAGAGTGTTTGTATTTTTCGTTTCATCTATTTTTATTATTTTCCTGTGTCTCTATCGCCCGGCGAGTATTGGTCGTCGTGGTGATGGTCCGTTTTTTTTTGTTTTTTTTTTCGCAGTTGGGCTGTCTCTAGCTTGCAATATACAGACACATTGTAAATCTATAGACCAGAGTGTATATGTGTATATAGCCTCGAATATCGCGAAAGCTCGTCTCTTTACCATCCTTGGCCACCCCGTCCGCTCTCCTTTGAGCGACGACACCTAGAAGCGGGCATTAAAAAAAAAACGAGCGGAGAAAAATAAAAAAAAAAATTATTGGAAAGCGGGTGTGTACGTTCCGGGACGGGTCCATCGAAGCTATTCGACGGTTTTCGCCCCTCGATGCCCTTCAGCCTTACGCTGAAAGGGACAACCAATAAATTTTGAATGCACCTGCCGACAGAATTATTAGTCGCTCGTTGCTGGTATATAATGATCAAAAAATTATAAACAAAAGATTCCACGGATGGAGAGACTTTTTCGTGGGTCAGCAAGGCAAGCGGAAGCTTTTGCGGGTAGCTTTGACGCTCTCGGCACGTATATATTTATACCTATATTCTTTCTTTCTTTATTCATTTTTCGCACGGAGAACTATATAGTACGGAGCTATTAAAGTGAGGTGTGTGTGTGTATTTGCGCGCCGTTTTTCGCGCCACATCGGCTTCCACTCTGTTCCAAACCTACAATGGCCAA
Organism: Cremastinae sp. B BG-2022a; assembly: GCA_030522605.1. Taxonomy (NCBI): domain Eukaryota; kingdom Metazoa; phylum Arthropoda; class Insecta; order Hymenoptera; family Ichneumonidae; species Cremastinae sp. B BG-2022a. Next base: position 43,472 of record JAPYYX010000892.1, read on the forward strand.
GATCCCCGCTTTTTCGCTATATTTAAAAGTCTGTGCGCTCTCCTGGAAAGCTCTCGCCGCGGTACCCCTACAAAGAGAGCGAGAGCAAGAGAGAATCAGAGGCTGAAGGCCCAGCCGTTACATCGCGATGGGGGTTTATTAAAGTCTATATTGTCGATCCGTCGCGCATCCGAGAAACACCCACCAAAGGACGCTCGCTGCTTTGTCAACGGATTTCGCTTTTATTCGAATAGATTTATACTCTCGAACTATCATTCCATCTTTTTTTAATCATACATGTACGTCCCAAAATATTCTGATCACTTTTTTATTAAAAAAATTCCATTGAAAAATAATGTTCATTTTTTACATTCTTGATTCAGCTTTGTTTTACAACAATCAAGGATATTGAGCGACTAATCGAAAATGGTGTAAAGTTTTTAAAAATTTTTCATGCTATTGAATAATAAGCATTGCTTGAATATTTCACGAAGATTAAAAAGATCGTTGCTATGAAATAATTTTCAACAAATTGAACATGTTCTTATACAAAATATTTTGACCCTTTCAAATTTTTATTGAATGAAAAATGATCAGAAAGATATAAAACAAATCCCACATGCACACATGTAAATGTATATCGAATATTGTACATATGTTTCTCAAAACATTTAAGAAATTCATTCTCTCACAAAAAAAATATTAAAAGTTGTATAGTTTTTAATATGTGTAAGAAGCAAAGGTATTTTTTCATTAATATTGTACTGATAAAGGTGCTAAGTAATAAATCCCCATACGGAAAAAAACTGTATTCGAAAATATAGGTAATTATAATCTAATATAGGCTATTATATTTTTGAGTATATTCGAAAAAGTACTTTTAAAA
>JAPYYX010000893.1:0-35861 GCA_030522605.1 Cremastinae sp. B BG-2022a
GAAAGATGCTGGAATGAACCATGGCAATAGACGGTTCTAAAGGGAAGGGAAATCGTGATTAAAGCTAGAAGCTGTACGAAAGGAAACCAACCGAACTATATTGTAATGTAATATTATTATTATATTAATATAATATAATATTATGTATAAATATCATTATATTATATAATTATAATATATTTTTATAATAAAATTATAAAAATTACAAATTTGATTATAATAATCGTTTTATAATAATTTGTTGTCCTGAATTTCTTCAAGGTTTCGAAATTTTCTTAAAATTTCACAATTAAAAAATTGTTGTAGTGATGAAGAAAATTACAGCCTCTTGAAAGGGAAATTAATGTCTGTTTGTTTAGCAATGATTTCACGGATCGAATTTCGAGTCTTGTTCTGTTTTCATAATTTTTGTCCTTCAGGACAGAGTTCCGACCCAAACAGGAACGGAAAGGAAAAAAAGGTCTCTGACGTACATTTAAGTGGGACTGCACTTTCCAAAGACAGATGCTCGGCGACCTGTCTCCTCTCGAAATAAGAGGATAAGAGGAGGAGCTACTGGACTTCTTAGAAGGGAAGAGATTTTTTTTCAGTCGGAAATATCATGGGGATGATATTTTTGGTATTCGATAATTTGGCCAGGAATCGGATTAAAAAATTTCTAAAAACAACCTAAAAACGGATTTCTTGGCATTTTCACTATAATTTGTTCCGTTCCCAAAATAATTGACAATTAGTTTTCATTTTATGCAGAAAACTTCAGAACGAAGAAATTTCCAAAATTAAACTTTTTCAATTTTTTGTCAAAAATTTTTAAAAATTATCAGAAATTTGATAAAATGGATTGAAAGTGATATATTGATTGTTTTGTTGATATTCTTCGTATATTTTATAAAACATATGTTGAAAAAATATATCAATTTGTTAATTTTACCTCGAAAATTTGTTTCTACATTTTTCGCTAATTTTCTGTCATTTTTCATAATAAAACTGCCCATGCCTCCCGCAGTTACAAATCCCACGGGGGCACGTACGCTAAGCATGTGTGACATTAGTCCGTACAAATTTGTACGAGCCCGCATGTAGAATTTTGAGGAAAATTTTACACTCTTCGTTGACATTCGAGAGTTCCGGAATCGAGAAAGCGAAAAAAAAAAACGTAACGGCGCTGAGGAAACGGCGAGAAAAAGAAAGAGAAAGAGACTCGAAAAACACGTGTCGTTGTCCGCCCTCCAATCACTGGATGAGAGGTTGGAAATTTTTTTTTCACGTAAGAACCAAAAAAAAAATCTGCTAACGACCAAACGAGGGAAAAGCAATAAATTTTTCACAAATATTTTCCATGTGAGGAAAAATAATGAGGAAAGAAAATTCGAAATATAAGTCAATTTTTTTTAAAGATATATAACGAATGATATAGTGAAATTTTAGATTGTGAGATCGTCAAAAAATTTATCGCGCCGAAACCAAATCTTTTTTCTGGAACGAGACGAGTGATAAATTTTTCCGAACTATTTTCCTTGGGATGAAAAATAGTGTGGAAATAAAATTCGAAATATAAGCCAATTTTTTTTAGAGAGATATTAAACTAATTATAGAATGAAAGAAATGGAGAAATCAGGAAATCAATCGTAAAATGTTACGAAAATTTTAATCTATCAAATCCTCTCATTCATTCATCGTGAGGGACAAATGATACATTTTTTTAAAAATATTTTCCTTGGAATGAAAAATAGTGGAAAATTCGAAAAATAGAAGTCGATTTTTTTTATGGATCGTGAAATGATGTTACGAAAATTTCAGTTTGTCAAATCCTCATTTTATTTCTTACAAGAGAAAAGTGATTTTATCCAAAAATATTTTCCTTGGGATGAAAAATAGTGGAAAATTTTAAAGATAAGGTCGAATCTTTCTTTTAGAGATACATTTAACGATAGAACAAAATAAATGGAGAAATCAGGGATTCGATCGCGAAACGGTGTTACGAAAACTGTAGTTTGTCAAATCCTCGAGAAATTCGTTTATCACGGCGGAACGAACAAGGGTCGGCCTTCTGTTTTCTTTTCTCTCGAGTGTGTCTTCAATTAAGGCGATGCCCTCGAAAAAAGAGTCCGTTTGATCCGAGACGAAGATACGCAACGAAAATAGAAGAAGAAAAAATAGAAACCAGAGACCCTTCGAGACACCTGAATTTATTATTCCCTAACGAGAGGGATTAGGCGGATTTGGAGTGGAGATTAAAAAACGGACAAGGGAAGAAAAGATAACGGAGCTCGAAAATTAAGTTTCGGATTTCTCAACTCGATTGAAAAATTGACGAAAAATATTGAATATGTTTTGATGCATTCAAATTGAAAATTTACAAAGAAAAATTCAAAATTTTTCAATGTACATTTTAAACTATCAAAAACTTCAAATTAAAATATCAAATTCTCTTAATTCAATTTTACTGAAAAAATTTTGCTTCGAAATCCTCAAATTGAAAAATTGACGCAAAAACATTCAAAGTTTGATGCACATTCAAATTGTCAAAAAACGACAACAACAATGTAAAATTAACGAGCAAAAATCTTGAACTTATTTATTTAAAAATTTTTTTAATTTCCCTCGCAAGTTTTTATTGCGCTTCGCGTGTCACCGAGCGTAAATTTTTTTCTCGCCTCGGTCTCCCACAGCGAGGGAAAAGGACCGAGAGATTATTTCGCAAGCCTCGTGAGAAGCACGACGGCGAAAAAAAAATCAAAAACGAAGTTTATACACACGATCGAGTCGTAGGAGGGCGAAGAAGCTTACGGGATGACGAGGATAAAAAAAAAGAGAAATCTTAACATCTGTGCACGCGGGAGAAGAAAATTGTGAAAAAAATGCGCGTAAACAGAAATTTTACGTCAGGAAATTTGCGTGAGAAATAAATTTCTTTCTACGTCAATTTGTTTCGCATTTGTTTTTACTGTAACTTTTCCCACAGTAATTTGTTGACAGTAAAAACAGACTTCACGTTCTGTTGATAAAATAAATTTTGACTAATAATAGACTCAATTTGTCATAAATTATTTTTTACTAAATCGAATTAACAAACGATTTTTATCTCTAAATTTAAAGAAATTTTTCTTTACATTTATTTTAAGATTGGTGGTGATGATTCATGATAATTTTTTTTTGTTTTACGGAAATATTTAGGGAAGATTTTAATCAGTGTGAACAAACTCACCTGTTGAGGTGCAACGTCGGCTGGTGAAAAACTTGAAAGGGCTGTGAGTGGAGCGAGGGATGCACACGAGGACGCCCTCGAGGGCGGTGGTGTGTGACCGGGGGTTGGACTTCCGCTTCCGCAGCTACTCGCGCCGCCACTCGACGCTAGACTCACACTGTCCGCTCGTCCTCTCCAAGGAGAGACTGACACGTGTTTCAGCATCCCTTAATATTCCAAAATCGAGCTCGAAGCTCGTTCTGTGAAAGAATTATGAAACAATGATTTTATTTTTTCACATAAAAAATTATGATAATCGAAAATTATTTGATAACTACAAATTCATGGAAAATATTTTTTTATACATTATTTAACGATTTTTTCGTATTTTCCATAATTTGCAATTTTTTTCAATAATATTGTAAAATTATTATTTAGTGATAACTAAAAAATTGGTTAATTTTTCGATGTTGTAATATTTTCATTATTCAATTTCATCTGAGAAAACATTTTTTCTAAGGATTTAAATTAAAAAATAAATCAGAGTACAATAAATTTTAATGATATAGAAAAGGGTTAAAAAATAAATAAAACTATATTGTGCATAGAAAGGAAAATATTCCACGTGAAAGAATATATTTTTCTGTTTTGGTAGGCAATTTTTATCTGTTTCTTTTTTAAATTGTATATTATTCGTATTATTTGTATAAGACGCGTGTAAATTAAATAGGAGACCAGACGGACTGGTCTTATGATAATCCGAGTGCACGGTGCATATCTCTCTTATGTACGCAAAGTGTAGGCGCTCACGAGAACACACGTGCATTCCAGACGACCGACACGAACACTCGAGGTGTCGGCCAGACCTTCCTCCGGGCTTTCTTTTTTTTCCGAGGGCTCTTTTCAACCCTTTTTCACACGTAAATGCACTCCAAACCTTCAAGATCGATGAGAAAATTCGATAAAAAGATTCCAATTAAAAATCAATCTAATTTTTTGTTTCGTGTATCATTTTTTCATCATTAAACTAATTCTACTCTAAATTGATTTAAATTGAAGTAAATTAAAACTAAAAAATAAATATTAACACAATTTTTTGTTTTGTTTATCAATTTGTTTCGATTAAGTAATTCTAAAATTAATTTAAATTAAGCTGAATTAAAAATATAACAAAAACTATTGTTCAGTGAAAATTCATTATCAGAAAACTTTACTTGACACTTTTTGATAGATTTCGACAAATAATTTCCATCAAATATTTGTTCTCTTGATATTTTTTCATTTTTGTTTCAAGCTCAAATTATTTTCGAAAATATATAAAAAAATATTTTTCCATATAAATCGTCAATAAAAATATTTTCAAAAAAAGAGAATTAAATCCAAAAAATTAAACACCATGACCTTGTCAATAGTAAGAGAAAGAAGAAAGAATGAGGAATTACAAGTTTTTTTCATTATCCTCGATTCTCGAGACGTCGTTTTTTTTTTAACGAAAGATCCACCTGTACCCTGGACTAGAAAACGTGAGCACGTGAGTATCACAGATGTCTCAAAGCCTGTACAGAATCTCGTGAATCGACACAAAAACTAGGAGAGAATCGAAGAGGAGAATTTTTTACTCACTCGACACGCCGGACGTAGACTGGTCTGTTCGTTCACTCCAGAGATCTTCGAGTCTCAATGCACGTGAATCATGTTTGACTTGCAAACACGCGGCATCGATACTCAAAAATTTGCACACTTGATTTTAAAAAAAAACTTCCTGGGGGCACAAAAATCAACACTTTTCTGTTTAATAAAATTCTCCAACTATAAAATACTCCAAAATTCGAACTCCAATTTTATTGTACTCCAAAATAAATAATTAAAATCCAATTTTTTTATTTATTCGGTAAACAATTTTCCTGTCACAAAATTTGCACTTTCCTGATGAAAACAACACAAGCACAATTTTTATTTTTGTTCGCGCAAATTCTTATTGGTCGACTGTTTTTATTTATTTATTTATTTTTATGTAATTTGTTGGTGATTTTTTGTATTCAGAATTTTTTTTAACGGGGTGATTTAGTAAAATTTTCAATGCGAAGACTTTATCACGAGGGATTTTCGGAGCGCGCGTTACGGAGCTCTCAACAGACGATACTCTCGGCACGAGGGCTATGCCACAACTGACTGCGAGAACTCGTCGTCCCGCCGGGCAGAGTCGAACGGCGGGGACGCTAATCGTACGCGCCGTAGTATAGTCGGAAAGGCTTCGTGAGCGATTCCGTGTCAATTTTACTCATTTTTTTTCTCCTTAAAAATAATAATAACAACACAACAATGAAATTAATAAATTACAAAAAAATTAACCGAAAATTGTTAAAAATATACTAATAACTGTTTAACAATAATAAAATGAAATAATAATCGAATTAAAAAGCATGAGAACAATGAAATAAAATTTTTTTCAAGTAAACAAATGAAGAAAATTTTTAACAATTACATATTAATATTATTGATAATCGTAAAGAGCCAGTATATAAATTCTTCTGTATGAATTTGTTTATCTCATTTTTATAGAACTGAAAATAAAAATTATTGGACAGAATTAGGGATAAGTATAAAATTTTACATAACATTTTGATTCACATTACAAAAATTACGTTTCAAATTACAAGAATTTGACATTAAACGTTTAAAATTACAAGAATTTTAGTCCAAAAGTTTAGGCAACTTTTGATTACGAAAAAAAAGATCTCAGCGGAATTAATGCACGACGAATGATAAGTTCTTGAAAGCTTTTTGGTGAGAAAGAAAAGTTGATAAAGAATTGCCCATATCCGCCCACAAATGCGTCTCGTTCTTCGTTCTCTGGACATCTCTCTCTCTCGCTCTCTTTCTCACATATTCTCGCAGCTGTGTAATTTTTCTGACGAGAAGGAAGGAAAATGAGCCTTCCTACGACGATGCGTGGACGCGAGGGCGTTGAGACACCGTTGAGAACGAGAGAAAGAGAAAAATGCGAGGGTGGAAGCTGGAGAACAAGCCGGAACGAAAGTGATTCTCGTTACGTTGCGACTATTTTGCAATTTAATGGACGAGAGATTAAATTATCGAACGATAAACACATTACGAAATATTTTTCATCAACATTCGTGACTTTACAAGAAAAAAATAAAAAATTTTATTCCATTTTATATTACAGTCAATTTTACATTGTATTTTACATTTAGACGTAATTTTTATTTCGTTTCATTGTTAAAAATCGCGTATCACACTTCTATTTTTGAATACCACATAAAAAAAATGTTTTTCTAAAAATGTATTTTTCTTATCGCGAGGACTTTTTTTCTCAAGTTTATTTTTCTATTACGTTTCAAATATTCGCTTTGTTTCAAAGTTCACGGAATTCCTCGCTGTGGTTATTCATTTATCGAGAGCTCCGTTTATCCAAGAAAATTCGTCACGAGTGTGCCAAAGCGCGAGTCACACGTTGTTGTCGTTGCAATTGTGACTCACATTGGCGTCCGGACTGTATAGACGTCGCGATGATCAAAAAAGTAATGAATATTTTATCTTAAATAACAACACTAATATAATAATAAATTATAAAAAACAGTTTTATGTTTAATAAATAAATCCCTAACAATATCAGTAATAATAATATGATATTATTATAATATTATAATACCATTTTAATTAAAAAATTAATAAAAATTCATTTTTTGTTATTTCATTATAATAATGATAATTGTAAATAGTACGGTGCTTGTAGAATTCACCTTATAAACCTGCTGCTTGTTTTATTATTGTCTATGGAGTCTCGACTTTGTCCCCATGTGTTCGCGACGAAAGTTCGCGCACAAAGAGAACGAGAAACAGATAATCCCGGAGATCGCGCGTTGCACGATTGTTAGTATGTATCGAAAGCAAAAAAAAAGCTAAATAAAAAATAAAAACACGATGCACACCTACGAGAACGAGAAAAGGACACGAAAAAATGTTTCTTCGACTTCGATTTTTTTTTTCAGTCTCGTGAATTTTATTCACTCTCAAATTTTCTCATATCTCGTTAAAAAATGTCAATTTCGACACAGGTGTGGGTTTGAGAATAAATTACAGTGATGTTATGCGAGAATTGGAAATGATGTAAAGAAATGTTTTCAAAATATGACGTAAAAAATGATAAAAAATTGCGAATATTCGATAATTTGGCGAAATTGAGTGGTCTGGATTTTCGCTCGTTTTTTTAAAAGGGGAATATTTGCGTATAATGGGTAGTCCTTAATTACAAACGGATGTTTCAATTTCACGTAAAAAGTAGGGCTTATTATATACGAAGCGCTCGGTGTACGAATTCTCATGGGGAAAAAAACGAGATCACCCGGAAATGTCATATCGTCATTCTTGAAAGTAGCATAAGAAGTAGAACAATTGCTATAAAATAAAATTATCGACACGAATACGTCAAATTTTTCAGACAAAATTTATTTTGGTATTTTTCAAATTTCGATTTTTTCATACAATTTTTATTAATTATTTATTTATTATAATTAGTCTGTCCCAAAATGGGACAGTCAATAATTTACCTAACAAATAAAAATAAACATATTTTTAGATAAAAGTTCACTGACATTCTCATTTATTTTTGTCTGTTTTTTATTTTATTTTAATTATCGGTGTTTAAGATTAGAATCGATTTAATCAAGTCCAGAGTGGTTTTGCGCTTTTCAGTCTGGTGCTTTCATTAAGTCGGATTAAGAGTCGTTTCGCCAATTCATTTGGATGGCCCATCAATCCTGCAAAATAATATTAAAAATATTTAAAAAATAATATAAATAAAATTATATTTACAATTGTTAGTAAATTTTGCGACTGTTACAAAAAAAATTCACGATAGAATGCGAACGTCAAGATCTACGATTTAAAGATTTTCTATTGATCGCGTGTGGAGATTTTTTTTTTTTTCGGAAACACTTGAATGGATCCTTCTCATCCTTGGGAAGGACGAGAATCCTTGAAAAAGGCACTCCTGGACCTTCTCGAACGGATGGGAAAGTAATATATATCGAAATGAAGAGAAAGAGAATAAAGGGAAACGCCGAAGGCAACTATTAGTGACGGGTTCCACCTGAGGTGGGCCTTTTCACGAGAACCGGAAAAATCAGACCGATCTCAAAATCCCTCTCTCGTTTTACGGCGTCCGGTTATTTTTTCCCCACGGAAAAGTCCTTTGCTCGAAAGCGAATTTTCCCATCACGATTGAAAATGAGAAAACGCCTCCGCGTCTGAAAAGCAACGTCTCGACAATTTCTCGTTCTTTTCTATTGAAGCATCGATCTGTCAATAAATCGGAAGTTCTGACATTCTTAAAAATTCACGCCCGATTTGGCACGATGCTCATTTCCTGGTTTAATTTTTTAATTTATCGGTTCAGGGTCTGAAAAATTGACGTACGATCTCAATTTCGTAATTTTTATTTTGTTTTTACAAATTTTTTTTATTTTATATTCAATTTGCGATATTTTTAGATTATCCACATATTAAATCTTTATTCGACGATTTTTTAATTTATTCAGTAAATTTATTATGAACAGAATGGTCGGAAAAATGAAAAACGTTTTCACAATGAAAGACGATTTAGGATTTTTTTGTTGGATTCTCCGTTTATGGTATTCCGAACTTCTGAAAATTCTTATCGGCCCTCGATTTTTTGGCCGGTTTTTTATGAGGACCGAACAAAGTACCGACGAACAAAGCGGCCGCTGTGTTGTGAAAAGTTAACTGAAAATACTTTCTTCGAGCTTCGCGCTTAATCCCATCTGCATTCGAGTACAGACACCACGTGTGTACTTTTAATGCTCACTCTTGAAAATTCACGGTGTTGTGAACCACCACGTCGAGGAGAAAATTCAATTACAAATATAAAGAATGAAAATCTCTTTTTCGAAAAATGTTTAATAACAAAATCTTATAATAAACAAATTTAAAGAAATTTATCCATCGATTGCCTGATTATTTAATTTTTTAATTTCAATTAATTAAAACCTAAATTTAAAATCAAATTTGCATATAGAGGCCATTTTTTAATTGAGGAACACTTGGCGTCAAGACACTGCTGTGTCTTTATTTCGTAAGAACGTGAGCTAAAAATTATTAAAATTGTTTTTGTACCAGAAATTTTGATTAGAAAAAATTCAAAAAAAAAAAAGAAATTTGATGAGGACGTAGTTTTCTCGAAAACAATGCTTGCACTCTCTCCTAGCGTGAATCCCCGAGCTCTCGTTTCTCGCGTGATAATTGAACAATTCTCTCGCGATTCTCGCAGCCTCGCAGGAACGTTCGAGTTCTCAGGAACGAAAAAAGAAATCCGAGAGGACATTATATACACATTTGCGTACATTAGAACGAAACAAAAAGCATCTTTCGCTCGAGAATAAAATTTTTGAGCAATATCTCGTTTTAATTAAGTTCCGAGGGAAAAAGGTTTCCGAGTTCCCATAGAGCGATTTCTCATCAGGATCGTGTCGCAGTCCGAGGTGCGGAAACACGGTGGTTGGTTAGATAGAAATGAGCGCGCGGACACAGGCCCGCCGGAGAATTTTCACCCTGGAGGGAACTGACTGGACTGGCAGGTAAAAAATCGTTCGGATATATGTATATAGCGTATGCGACGGGGAATATACCGGGTGACCAAAAAATTCACATTATAACAAAGTGGATTACAGCAGACCATAAGATACTCCACAAAATTTCAAGACGAAAAGTCCCGAGGCACTTTTCGATCCGACGAACGAGTGACGAGTTATCGAGCGTCAAACCTGAGCCAATGCGGAGCTCGCGGGTCACGTGACCGATGCGTGGCGATCGCTGATTGGCCGAATTTGATTCGGCTGTAACTCTTCACCGCTTGCTCCTATCGTAAACTTCCAAAGACATTTCGGCTCGAAATTTAATCAAGAATTTGGTTTTTCGTTGTGTTGATGCTAATTTCCGGGACACCCGGTACATATAGTTTAAATGGAGAGCTCTCGCTTACACGCGATACGTGCAGTCGGTGCAGGTACGGTCAAAGCGCGCATGGGAGCGCGTTTCGGAGTCGCGGTCCAGCAGCCGTTCCAGGTCCCATGGTGTTGCGTTACTTTCCCACACTGTAATACCCTCCATTATAAATACACGTACACCGCAAACTTACGTACACTCGCGAAACTCGTACTTACCCAGTGCAAAAATAAAAAAGACCGAAATTCCATTCATCGGCCATCGAAATTGCGGGCTCATTTTTTCATAAAAACTTACACTTTTAAATTAGTTCTTACAAAATGATCTTTCGGCTATTACGTTTAAATGCTATTACACTATTTTACATTATCGTTAAAAATTATTTTTCTGTAAAATTTGACCAATGAATGAATTTGATGAATAAATTCAACTTAAAAATGATTTTATTTTAACAAATGATTAATTCATAAATTTTAGTTATTTTCTGACTTGCGATAAAATTACCTTTAAACAAGTTTTAAATTTCAACTGAAGTTTAAAATCCTCACATGATACGTCAACAGATTTTTGTGTAAAATTTAAATAAACTTTTATCGCTGCTCGTTTTGGTACTTTGAAGAGAATTTTAGAAAATCACATCATTTTATTTTTATTTTGAATTCTAAATAAATTTAAATTCATTTAAAAAATGTTGAGGACCAATTGCTGTCCACGTTTTTTTAAAATCGAAGCGCCTTTGTCCGAACAGGTACGAGGAAGAGAAGAGAGCATGAGAATTCACGTAGGACCCTTCGAGAGCTGGTTTACCAGCGAGGAATGGGCGTCGAAGATGATGACGATGAAGAAGAAAAAGAACGAAGGAGGAAAGAGGAAGAGCGAAGTGGGGGGAGAAGCGATGGATCTCACCTTGCAAGGCTTTCCTTCTCGTCGACCGCAAGGATCGACCTTTCACGGTTCCCGGTGACAGAGATACGGAATATAATAAATATAAATATATTTATCCTCACTTTTTGTCTCGGGCTCTTTAAATTTCAGACGCGTACGGGAGTTCGATGGGACGTCGCGCGAGAATACGCACTGGCAGGCCCGAAAATGGGAATCAAAATTTAGAATGAGATAAATGAAAATTCAACATCCTCGTTCAAATTTATCGTTCGTACGTTTCTTCCTCTTTTCTGGGATCAAAATTATAAATTCTCGGCTAATTTATGGAAATTTTTTGGAAAGAGATTTTTCCCAATTACTTTTCTGTGCGAAGAAGAGTTTTTTTTTTCCACACTCTGCGCGGTCATCGACTGCGGAGCATAAAAAATCGGATGCTCATAAACCGAGGCGAGGAATCTCATTCGCACGTGACGTGGACAGGATCCAACAGAGACGACGAATCGATAATAGTCGGGAGGAGATTCCCATGGGTGTCGGTTTGCCAGTCACGACACATTTCTTCCATATTCCATTTCCTTTACTTTTGTTCAGGGAAAAAAATTAATTTGTCCTCACCGATATTTTCATAATGAGGACAAACGATGACAAGCAAAATATAAAAGTGTTCATTCTACATTTTTGAGGTACAAAAAAATTTATATAAAAAATAAACAAAATTAAGGGAAATACCAAAAATTGTCTCTTCCTAGTATCGATCCATTCGTCAATATTCATGAAACTTTATACCGGATCAAATATCGGTAAATTATCGGAAACGTCACGGAAAAGTCTCCGTTCACTTCTTTTTGTGAATAGAATATTGTCGAAAATTCGTTCATCGAAATTATGCAAAAATTCTCGACTTATATTTTGACTTTTTGTACGACGATCGTTTATATTATCCGATTGATAAAGTTCTTCATCGTCATTTACAATTGTATGAAACATTTCATTTTTACCAATCCTTGTTGATGTATATCGTAAAGTTTGACCATTTTCGACGAGTTCAATTTCTTCATTATCATTATTTTCACCATTTTCGTTGACGTCTTCTCATTTCATCAAGATCTATATTTGCTCTTTAGTCAAGTTCATTTCTATTTCGTCAAATACTTCTCGGTTCTTTCGACATGTGAGTCAAATCTTTATTTTTCCTTGGTCGTCATCCTGTTGTTTTCTTTCTCGTAGTCGCCAGTTTCCTTTTTATTTTATTTTAAATCGTCAAAACCTTTTCTTCCATTCAATCTTTGTAATCTCACTTCTGAAAATTATTGCACATGCAGCTTATATATAAAAAATTACGTCTTTATTGAACAACGTTCTCAATACAACAACTCTCTTTTTTATCAACGTAACAACAAACTTTGACAGCTCGTTGCTTAGCAACAACTATGCCTTCTTGATCATGCTACACTATTCCCATAAAAAATATTTTTAAAAATACAGAAAAATTAAATACGATCGTTACGTTTTGTTGCAATAACAAAAAAAAATTCATGTTTGCTTAACCCTTTTTCCGCTTCTTTTATTGCACACAATCTTTTTCCTGGATGGCTCTTTTTTTTATGACGAGCCCTCGGCGGTGCGCACCAAACGCGGTGCCTGGCTCGAGCGATAGTACACACGCACCGAGAGAGAAAAAAGATAAGTCGCGAGTAAACAGACGCAAAGGATACAAAAAAAGATAATTTAATACGAGCTCGAACATATACAGACATATAAAGTTTTATATACGTTTTGTAAAAACCTTCGGGCCCTAACCCTTCAACGTTTAACACGTATTAATACGCTTGTGCACGAATTTTTCTATACGCGCGATAAATATTGCGACAAAGAGTGTGTGTGCTTGACGAGAACAGAGGTTTTTCTGTTCCGCGAGCATGTTCATCGCCCTCGTGGAGAGATACGTAAACTTCGTTGTCGAAAAAAAAAGTAAAGGAATGAGAAAAATAGTCGTGCTAACAGGAGTAGCCGCGCAGAGTCGATTTTAACTAATGTTTTTATGAAAATTCAACTGTTGCATCGGAAGTGGAGAAAATATGCAAAAAAGAATATTTATATTTTTGACATTTTTTATGTACGAAATGTTTGCGTAGATTTAATTGTGATTTTTGTGGTCCCCGGTAAGGTGAGATGATAATTGGATTTTAGAATTTAAGGCAAACATTCAGAAGGGTGGGTAAAAATTAAGAAAATGGAATTTTCATATAAATTGCAATTTTGAAAAAAAAAAAAAAAAATTTGTTCGCATGGGAAATCTCACACTTTGGACTTGTTGTTAACTAATTTTATTGTCAAGTATTTTGTTTTTTATTTCGCTCAGCGCTTGTCTTCCTTTTCATTTCTCTTCTATATGTATATTCCTTTTTTCATTCCACGCCTGAATTGGCGAAACGCTCGATCGCGATTCGCAATAGAATTCGCAACAGCGGATACGATCGTTTTCACTCTTCCCATGCTGAGACAGCGGAAGAATTTCGTAATAGAATTATCCAATCCTTCCTAACGACGATCGAATGAAAAGCTCAATTAAAATTAACACGTCACGAAAATTAATAAAAAAATATTTAAAAAATATAAAATGCATCAAGAAAAAATTGAACCGAATAAGAGATCAAGAAAAATAATATTCCTCATCCAAACAATCAGAAAAATAAATATAAAAGAAAAGATAAATTCGCAACTCTGACATGAAGAAATCCGACGCTTGGATCGGTAGAAAAAATAATCCGAGAATTATCAGCTTATTGCCGTTAATCTCAAATCGGAGTGGTTGGTCTCTCGAATAGAAATCGCCAGCAAAGAATCGAATAACGCTGAAATTAATATATTTAATGATGCCCTAATGAAAAACAATTTTCTCTGTGTATCTTCTCTCGTTCCAGGGATTAAAGACGTCGCGAGTTAGCGCAATCTTCGACGAAATACGTTCGTAACTGGAGTTATATATCAGAGCAGAACAATTTAATATATTTAGAAAACAAATTTAAACAAAAACTAAAATTACTAAAAAATCAATTAACATAGAAGAAAAAAAATAACAATTAATTACTTGAAATAAAACGCCAAAGCCAATAATACATTATCAAATTATAAAACAACAAATCCGCCAAAAAAATCTTTTATCTCATGACAGCTGAAAATTTTATTTCTTTACTTTAATTATGATTGAAAAAACAAAAGATTCAGTATATTTAAACCCTTGGAATCGTAATATTTCTTTAAGTACCCCTTTTGCCCCCCACCCTATATAAAGATACAAACCCTTATAAATATATGAATATATAGGATATTTGGAAAAATAAAAATGAATGCATATGTGTGTGGATTTGTGAGCGTTATAATATAATACGGAATATCGAGTGACGTACGAGTTATGACCGAGCGGAGAAACGACTTTAAATATGCCTACGAGTTATCCGGCAAGCCTCGCGAGCATTCCTCATCGCCCACACTGTCCAGCCGCGATCAAACACATCTTCGAACAATAGACAACACAATTTACGATACCCGAGTGCGATACTCCCTCCCTCCCTCTTTCTCTTGCCCCGTGGACAGCAATACGAGCTTTACTTTTTCAAATTTATTATTAATATGGAAAAAAGTGATCAGATTTATGGATTTGAAATCCTATGTGAAAAGGACATGCATCTTGCATTTGATTTATTTTCTCAAACTTTTTCATTTGATTTTGAATTTAATTTTTTTGAAATTTTCACTACTTTGTGGTTTAATTAAATTTATTGTGGTTGCTATTTTTAATTATTTTTTATGTACATATGAACTGGATGCTAAATCAAATTTAGATGATTTTATAAAATATGAGTTCTAAACTGAACTTTCTCATTCGATTTCTTAATCCATTTTTCATGGTGTGTTTTTGCCCCATATAATTTCTTGAAATCTGTTTTGGGCCGGAAGTTGCCAAATTTATGTCCTTTCGGCACGAAAATTTGATGTTTCGTTTTGTATAAAAAATGAGTTACGGAGTCCGGGATTCGTTTAGTTAATATTAGAGGGAAAAAGCGGCGAAAGCGTGCGTGTTTACATAGAGGGATGAAAAATAATGACCGGAACCCCTTGGGCACGCGCGCTCGTCAGAAAAAGGGAATTATGAAGAAGAGACAAAGTGCAGCTAGGTACACGCTTCGGAAGAGGGAAAAAGGCACACCCTGAAGAGCCACACCCTTCGAGGTGTGGTCCCGGTACACGAGACCTTCTGAACTCTCGAATCTACCTTATTTTTTTTATCCGCACGAATCTACAGTTCAAATCAAAAGGACGATGCGCTGATATGTTTTTAAGGTTTTATATTCCTCTTTGTCCTTATGAGAACTTTAAAAATTTTTTATATTTTTTAGTAATTCAATTAAGATATGCAATTTAATTAATTGTTTGAAATTACTTATCAAAATAAACAGAAACGAAAACTTCGATACATTCAGTGTCATTCTTTTCCATTTTGCCAATCCTTCATGTTCGTCGTTTTCTTTGCAAATACATGTAATTTCATTACTCTCATATTTTTTATAAATAATTTGTACTTCTCGAAAAAATTGACAAAGTCTTGTGTCTATTTCCCCCTTCAGAATTGTTATTAATTTTTCTTCCATTTCTGTATACGTACTTCTTTCTCCAATCCATTCCTCTATATATTTTGTTGTATTCGTCGTTTTCTTCGCAAATATATCGAGTTTCATCGCTCTCATATTTTTTATAAATAATTTGCACTTCTCGAAAAAATTGACAAAGTCTTGTATCTGTTTTCCTCTTCAGAGTTGTTATTAATTTTTCTTCGATTTCTGTATACGTACTTCTTTCTCGAATCCATTCTTCTATATATTTTATTGTATTCGTCGTTTTCTTCGCAAATATATCTAATTTCATCGGTCTCATATTTTGTATAAATAATTTGGACTCCTCGAAAAAATTGACAAAGTCTTGTGTCCATTTCCTCCTTCAGAGTTGTTATTAATTTTTCTTCGATTTCTGTATACGTACTTCTTTCTCCAATCCATTCTTCTGTATATTTTGTTGCATCCGTAGATTGACAATTTTCTATTTCATCAATTGCATAATTCTAGTATTTTAATTAAGTAAAAATTGAGCGAGGTAATTAGTGAAAAATCGTCCTACCTTGCTGTCAAACGCGTTTTATAATTCCACACTTTACGATTTTTCGTTGCTTTTTTCCGTGTTTACCATAGAGAGAATTACCCAACGTGATCCGAGCGTATTGTACTTGACTGGGGAATTCACAGCCTGATTTCTCCGCGTGAATTTCCGGTGTGACGGGGAGAGAGCCCGACCGAGTTTACTTCCGCTTTAAAGAGCACCTCGCGCCCCCGATTTCTCGCTGGCGAACAATGGGGATTCGATTCGACCGCGGGACGAGAAATTGACGCTTCCGCCTCCAACAGGACAAATCGCGTTCTAACAAAAAGTTTGATTAGAATTTTCAAAGTTCGAAAAAAATTCGATCTCTCACTATATTTTTGATCATTAATTGTCTGAGAGAGAACGGTCTATGGTAAATTATTTTATTTTGGGTTCCGAAAAAAATTATATGTTGTAAAGATCATTGAAATGATATATACCAGTGTCTAAATTTCATCAAGATTTACCCCGTTGCTTTTGAAATATTAATTATTTTACCACAATCACATGTTTTCGGAAATATTGTAAATTTTGAGTATGCAAATAATTCGAGCCTTTTATAAAAATGTAATATCCAAGAAAATACAATATTAGAATTACTCAAAGTTCATCATAGTTGTAACTTTCATAAGATTCGAGTTCGGATTAAAATTCTGCTGACAGTATTTTAACGCTTGAGGCACTTTTCAATCATCGACCAAGTTTTTTTTTCTACTAATTTATTAGTATTTGTTATTACTCGATTTTTTATGTCTAAACAGGTCTGCGCATAGCGGGAACGATCGATTATTCATAAAATTACGGTTTTTTTCGAGCGACTTAATAAATTTTACATGATTCGCGTTTTTAAATTCTGCTTACGGTTGATAAGCGCTTGCGACACTTTTCGATCAGCGATTTTCGGTTATTTGTTATTATGTACTTGTTTTTTTTTCAAGTAATTTTTCATACGAATGTACCCATTAGCGATTTGACTCTTGGACTACAGAAATTGATACTTCCGGCTACAACGGATCACATGGCATTCTAAATAAAAATTTTTTAACTAATGATAAATCAATTTTATTTATAAATTTATTAATTTTTTTGCAATTCACGTTTAGATAAAAATTTCAATGTTGATTATAGTTTGATCTTAATGTGAAAAATAAAACAAAACAATATTCCTAAATTTTCTGTTAATTGTTGTTCAATATAATTTTTCAGTCGAGTTGTATTTATTATCAAAGGCGATTCGACTCTTCGTCTATAGAAATTGACACTTCCGGCTTCGATATATTGAATAACATTCTAAAAAAAGTTTAATTATATTTTAAGCTTAAATTAAGATCCACTATTTTCAAGTATATTCATTATCGAAAAAAAAATTCTTTTTCGAACGCTCAATAAATCTTACACGATTCGCGTTTGAATTAAAATTCTGCTGATGGTGGTTAAACGCTTGCGACACTTTTCCTTCAGCGAATCAAAATCGTTTTTTTTTTTCATTATTTTTCAGTACTCGTACGTTTTTTAATAATTTTTCATTTAAATTGGTGCACGCAATGATAGCGATTTGTAATTTTTTCTTTGATATTTACAGGGACGCAGGAGGAGGTCGGAATTTAAATAGCCTCGGTTAGCAGGTGTCGTGTGTCCGCGCCGCAAAGCCAACGTTATAAAACACGAAATACACACGCCCAGTCCGCGAATATATACATAATATGCCGAGCGCCCTGACTTCCCGTATCTCTCCCGTGTTCAAGCGAATTTTCCTATATATTACTCTCGTTACGATCTACCTGTCCTATTACGCTCTCGTATACGCACGTTTCAAAACTCGCCACTCACCCGGACTCTCTTGAATAGCAAGCATAATCGCCTACATATATTCCATAGCGGGATTCAGTTCAATCGATTTATTGAACGTTAACGATGCATTCGTGTATGATGTATACTTTTGATCAAAATTTATTTTTCGATTTTCACATCGTTTCTGGATACTTTATTTTCCTGAAAAAATTAAAAATTGATTAATTTTAGCATGTCGTTTCTCGATGTAGTAAATTCTCTGACAACATCCGGAGCAAAGAGTCTCGCTCTCTTGCTCCGTGACCTTTGACGGAAGGGGACATCGAAAGGATTCTCTCGTCTCTATTATTTCGTGCGAAAGATAAATATCATTTATGATTGTGAATTTTAAGAAAAAAATATTAATCTCTAATATTAATAATTGACTTGAATATTTGTCATTTTAAAGCTCGAGCAATAAATACCATTAGCATTTTTAATAAAATATGTCGGGGGACTATTCTAAATGACATGTACTAAGAAATTCGAACTTTCTAACAGAAAAACAAAGGACAAAGGCTACATCGCGAATTCTGAGTATGAATTCGTTGGCTGTGGATGTCAACAATTCATTATGAAAGTAATTTTTTTTTCAGGGTTTGTTGATGTAATGCATTCTTGAGCAACCCACCATTAAAATTGTTCCTCGAATCAATTCGTAGGCTATTCTTAGTTATTTTCAATAAACAATAAATAAAATTTGTATTATTTTAGAAAAATTATAAGGAGAGATATACTTTTATGGTCGTTGATCGCGCCGGTTGCTTGCACCATTTTGGATCTCCGATTTACCGATATTGTGTGAATAAAATTTGTGTCGATAACCAAGAAATTTATCTTATCGACTTTCAATACAACTATCTCAGATGGCGCTGTGAGTTACTGCTAAGATCTGAAATTTCGAAACAAAATTCGAATCAACAGTTGTTTTATAATTGAAAAAATAATAATTAACAAAAGTTGTAAATAATTTTTTAGGTTTTCGTGAGTATTTAACAATCCAAGAGCATTAAAAAATTTTGGATATCTGAAGAAAAAAAAAATTTCGGTCAACTTTGGCTAACAATTTTCAATTTGTTTAAATAAATTGAACTTCAAAAATAATAATAAAATATAACAAACGCAACTTCGAAACTAACAATCGTTTCGCGTGATAAGTTTTTCGTTTTTCAAAAATTTACTAAATAAATTTATGTAGGTGTGTTCAGTGTCGCACCGTGTGTAGAAGAATTGTCGACGACGTCGGGGCGATTGACAACTAGTACAAATCGGCGTCGCTGTGATTTTATTTCTCAGCTTCCGAACGGGAGTGCAATTTGCTCGAAAAAGTCAACGATCGTTACATCCACCTGACCTATCCGTGCAGTGTGATATCCAATCAAAACTAAAATAAATAAAAAAATAATAAAAGAAGCAAATTCGAGCGAAGCGAATCCGTGAGACATCGACTCCGAATAAAAAAACTCGGGTCGCGAGTGGTCAGCGTTTCACGCTTGTGTTTTTGTGCGTACGCGTTTATGAGACGATGTGGGTGTCGCTCTCGTAATATTATATATCGTTGAAGGATCTCCTCCGTGTTTTTTTTTCGCATTTAACCGGGCAGAGTGTCCTGGGCGTAACCCGAGGACCTCGCGAAACGGAAAAAAACACGATCGATCGTTCAATCGAAATGAGGAAAAAAAATTACAAAACTCCAAAACTTTAACTGTCAAAGACTTCGTTGTAATAAATAAAAATCAAATTCTGTCTGAATTGTGAAAACACAAGTACAAAATACGACAAACCAGACAAATAATTCGACATCACACGAAACAAGATAATTTTGAAGTTCCGTCACATTGTCGATTTTTCCTTTTTTTTTCGTAACATCGACCACGCAGAGTGCGATGTCGAGCGATGAGCGAAGATCGTCGGAAATCGAGAAATGCTTCATGAGGAAGTCACGGTACCAAAAGCGGTGCTAACTTTTCTTACCTGGAAAAAAAAGGACGGCGAAGGAGAGAGAGAGAGAGGACGGGGGCATTGTCGATCGTGGGAACGTAGCGTATGAGAGATAAAGAGATACGTTTATGCTTTTTTTAACCAAGGGGAGAAAATCGGCGTACTATCGCAAAGTAAAAAAAAAGTTCGCAATTATTGCTCAAAAGGGAACGTACGCTCGATAAGCTTCAAAGAGCAGAGGAGAATTGAAGAATACTCGCAATAAATCTTACTCTATGAAATAAATCTCATGTGATTGAAAAATTTCAGATATTAAGAAAAAAAGAAATAAATTATCGAGAAAAATTGGCCAATGTGCGATTCGGCTGATAGTTACGTTCACAAGCTCGGTTATCTCCAGCTGGGCTGCGATGAGCCTTCAACGGAGCGCAGTCGTGTCACGAGCCATTCGAGGCCGGAGGCTCAAGTGCCGGTACTGCCGAGGCCTGGAAATTTGCAGCATGGAAATTCCAGTTCCGGAATTTCTGGCTCCGAAAGCATCGGCAGGCAAGGGCCGCTGCCGGCCTTGCCGGATTACAAAATGTACGAGAGAGAAAATGCGATGGCTGGCACTAGATTGTCTTCCGGAAAGGGCGCAGACTCGATAAGTCAACTTCATCACAATATTCAGCATCAGAATCGTTCGCAGCAACAGCAGCAAGCACCGGTTTATGAGAATATCGATTATTATCCTCAACAACAGACACCGCCGTATTATCATCCCATAGACTCTAGGAAAAGTCCAAGAGGAAGTCCCAGAGGATCGTTGTCGGGAGATAATTATGAAGCGACTTTTCGCAAAGCTCAACCTCAGGTACCTACGGGGAATCGGTATCAATCTTCGTCTCCTGCTAAAGAATTGCCTCCGTACGAGGCACCTCCTGTTTATGAGAATATACAAGAGGTTGGACACTTTGAGAACGAATCGCAGAATAAACCAGCACCTCAGGTTCCCAATTATTATCATCCAGCAAATTTGAATGGAGGAGATTACGTGGTCATGACCGGAAAGGTATTCAAGTTTGATTGAAGCTGTTTATATTTCACACTGTGATACATTAATTCAGTAAAATGTGCAAGAATTACAATGATTTGAGGTTTTTTTACTAATTTTGTTTCTAAACTTTCAGCAACGTGGAGTTCGTGGACAGAGTTACGACGGTACGTCTTTGTCTCGGAGCATTTCGTCGCAGCAGGAACCATCGCGATATCTCTCAGGGTCGAGCGGTTCTTCGTCGGCGGACTTGCAAAGTTCTCGGAGCGCAGCGTACGTTCCACCATCCGAATTGCAGCCATCTGCGAGGAGTTACAGCTATCCGACCGATCATCAAACGCAGCAGCAGCAAAATTCTCCGAGAGCGAGCAATCCGTATCACAGCGAATCACCGCCAATTCGTTTGCCACCGGAAACGAGTCTCCATTATCGCAGTTCGATGCACGATAATTCGAACTGCACATCTTATAGAAATGCAGGATCGAATGACGGAGTTTCCCAAGTTTCTCAGTATCGTCCGGAGAATTCTCAAGCTTACAAATCGTACGTTGATTCGTCCGCATCGAGAAACAGCTCGTCTCACAATTACGAAGCTCAAACACGAAACTCACCGGTCTACGCTGGAAACGTTCGAGGAGGCGAATTGTCACCGAGTCGTCGAAATTCCCCAACGGTTTATTCGACAAGAAACACAAGTTTACCGGGCGCGACGATCACGCAGAACGAGAGAAATTATCATCGCAGTTCGGAGAGTCGGGATGATTTTCCAGCGAGGAATTCCCCAGCTTATTCTTCGAATCGCTCAGACCAGTCTCGCATTCCAAGTGGCCAGCAGAGCGAAAGGAATTACGCCACGGAAGTTCACGATGCAACCAAAAATTCACCAGGTCTTTACGGCGCGACCCGAGATCTCGGTCACCCTTCACGCAACGAGGCGACGAGAAATTCTGGAATTTTGCAGCAAAATAACGGCAGCAGACTCTCGCCGAAGACCAGTCCGACTCATGGACAAATCGTAAACGAAGCTATGAGCCAAAATCAAGCGATAACCGCGAAACAAGTTCCAACAACGTTTGTCACGACGACGAGCGCGAGTCCGGTGCGAGGCCAAGTCCAAGCACCCGTGGTGAGCTCAGCGACTACCGCGAACGACGACTCCGTTCACAATGGACCAAGAATAACTAGTCTACCACCTGGAGTGACCAGCGGCGTCGCGGGACCAGTTTTCCTCAACGCCGGTGTTCCCGTGCTCCAGAGGACAATCGAGCCGACCATCGAGCCCCGAAGTTCTGCGAGTCCACCCATCAAGCCAACGTCGGCGAAAGGACTTTTGCCATACAACGTCACACCACCCAGGCCTTCTGTAATAATAAATTCACACATTAAAAATTATATTTTCTCAGAAAAAGAGAAAAATTAACTCAAAATATGTATAACGAGTATCTTATAAATTTAGTTACTATTTATTTTACAGGGACCGACCGAAGCGGAGCGAAAGATCGAAGAGCTGACGAGGCAATTGGAAGAAGAAATGGAGAAGCAGGAAGAAGAGGGCGAATATTTTGGTACGCTCGTTTCCTCGCATTTAAAAATTTTCTTCAATTTCCGGTCAACGAGGTCAACGAGATTGAAAGAAAGTGTGACTCGAGTGTACTATCGTAATTTTTCAATATTCGAAGCAACGGATTACGGAAGTCACACGCAAACTCACTTACACGTTGGAATGAGAATATATAGAGCTCAATCTTTCTCGTTGCACGTGTCTCGTTCGCTTGCTAACTAATCTCGTTATAGACAATCCGACGACTCGGCTGACACGGAGGCAAACCTCAATAAAATCTTCAATCAGTACGGCCGTACAATGTCGTCACATCGCGACGCAATTTGTAGTTGAATTTATATTTTTTGTTTCACTCGCAATTTGAGATGGCTCGATTGGTTTTGCCGATATCAAAGTGTATGCTTTGATTCGAAATTGTTCGATAGTTTTTATTTTACTCTATTTATAGCGTATTTGTAAATTAAATTAAATCTTCCGATATTCAAGGTATTTGCCACACCTGCGGAGAGAAGGTGACAGGCGCTGGACAAGCGTGCCAGGCGATGGGAAATTTGTATCACACGAATTGCTTCATTTGCTGCTCTTGCGGACGAGCTCTACGAGGAAAAGCTTTTTACAATGTTCATGGCCGTGTTTACTGCGAGGAAGATTATCTGGTAAACTATATATTTACACAGATTTTATACACGGTAATATTTTTTCTTTGCTCACATTAAATGTTTTTGCGCAGTATTCCGGATTCCAACAAACAGCTGAGAAGTGTGCTATCTGCGGGCATCTTATAATGGAAATGGTACAAGGAAAATTATTCATTTTTATTTTATGTTAAAAACGTTCTTGCAAAACTTTAAAAAATTTGATAATTTTGTTCTTTCAGTTATTTTGTCCTGAGAAAATATTTTGATTTTTTTATATAATTGTTTTCTGAATATTTTTCAGATTTTGCAAGCAATGGGCAAGTCGTATCATCCGGGATGCTTCAGATGCTGCGTTTGCAACGAATGTCTGGACGGAGTTCCATTTACGGTCGACGTTGACAATAAGATTTACTGTGTTAATGATTATCATAGAATGTTTGCACCGAAATGTGCTTCGTGCGGAAAGGGGATAACGCCGGTAGAGGTAAATTTTCAGCAATTTTTCAAAGGAGAAGTTTACCCTGAAATCTAAAGAGCTTCAAGAGCAAAAAAAAATTTTTTTTCATTTTTATCTTTAGGGAACTGAAGAAACTGTTCGAGTGGTTTCTATGGATCGTGATTTTCACGTCGACTGTTACGTTTGCGAGGACTGCGGTATGCAATTGACGGACGAGCCGGACAAGAGGTGTTATCCTCTCGACGGTAGATTGATGTGTCGAGCATGTCACATCCAGCGGATATCTCATACTCAACCACGTGCACCGCAGCCTGTATCGGCGAGTTATCAGTTCATGGGTTAAAACATCACCGCGTTAAAAAAAAAGAAAAAAAAATCTTGAAATTACGAAGGTAAGACATTCCCAATTACGAAAAAAAGCTCGAAAACTCTTGTTATAATCATATTCGAACAATAATCAAAGAAAACGTGCTTAATAATCATGACAATGTGCGAATAAATATTTCATATAGAAATCGATAGACGTAACTTAGCGTATCGTACATATTTATGAATTTAGAAATATTTAATGCCCAATGTACTCCCCAAGCGGAAGGGAAATCGCTGTGCGTCGTCTTAAAATAGCTAAAAAAATTACAATTCGTAAATCCGTGTGGATTTTACACGATTCTCGGATCTATTAACAAAATGATTGGCGTATGGGTGAGTTGCGTAGGCAACTGTGATACAATAGCATAATAATAAATGAGAGGAAGATAAAATTGTAGGTAAACCGAAACACTTTGAAATCGCAAAGTGCTGGCAAAATAATTCGTTAAGCCTCAATGCTACTTATTAAAACTAAACGTTAGTAAACTCCTTCATTAGTCTATGTTACGCAATAATATTAAATATAATTGAAAAAAAAATTATAACGCTGTTATAGTAACGATTTTTATGCATTGTTTTTCGCTCTTTATAACTACAGGAGTTTTGTGATATTTTCAAAAGACATTCTTATTGACTATCGGCTCTGCCTATTGAACATAAACATTTTTCATTGCGTTTACAATGCAAACTGTAACGTCAGAATTCCTAAAAACTCAGAACTCGCAAATTTATACGATATTAAAGTATGTCATGGTACTAAAATTTTTCATGATTAACATGAATGGAAAGCAAAACATATAATTATTACTGCGACGGTACCGAGTGCGCACAAATCGAACTGCCAAAAAAATTAAAACAATTATGCAATTGTTGTCTCCAACATTCAACTATTAAGAATAAAATATCCATAGTTAATTCGTATATCTATAATTTACAATATTAGGTAGATAGTAATTTGTAGATAAAAAGTACAATTTTTATTTAACTGAATGTACGAGAGGGTGGATTACCAATTTTTTAAAAATAAATATGAGCTATAATAACTCAACTTGTTATTATTCGTTGTCTTATTGTTTCTATACACTAACGAACGGGTATTACGTACATGTAATTGAACAAAAATTTCATTTGATGGAGATTGCAGAGACTTCGATAATTATTGAAGTCTTTGCAACATTAGAAAGGAAATGGGTGAAAATTTAGAGACAGAACCTAGTAGATTGAACCTGAATTCGAAATATTCAGTCTACTTGGTCCTACCTGCAAATTAAAACATTTCTACTTCTGAGAATTTTACTAAAAGAAAACTGCAGTTTTCTTTGTGAAATGTGAAATTTTTCGACGTACCTTTCACCCTTAACGTGCGAATGGTCGTACTATTGATCGCCAAATGATGGCCAATTTGAAGCGTGAGGTCCGTGACTGCGAGTTCGTTTCCACGTGGTATCTGGTGATTGGCAGAATTTCGATCGACGATGTTTTCCGGAATTTCTTGCACCACCACTTTCTGAATCTTGAGAACCATCTCCGAGGTATCCAATATTTCCGATATAATGACGGAGAGATCTCGATGAGGAAAACGAAGATCGAAATACTGTAGCCAATGGCTAAAAGAATCAGCAATTGCTGTGTCAGAAGAGAAATTGTTGGTTTTTCATCATCCGAGCATTCAATTCCTTCTTGCTTAATAAACCTTCTCATCTTTGCTTGGACATCAAACATCCCCCACAGTGCTTGATCGACTCCTGTTTGTTTGAATCTTAACAGCCACTTGTCAAAAGAAGATAGATAAGGTGATCCTTTCGGTACGACGAAACCTTGTGGCTCTATCATAAAACAGGGTTTAGCGAACTGAATATTTTTTTTCGCACACTGATCAAATTGCACGTACTCCTTTAAGAACGACATCCGAGATACGCAAAATCCGCGTCCATCTAAGGCAATTTTAATGCAACGTCCATTATCTGCTTGCAGGCCAATTTTTCGGTGCGAGTTTGTAGCACCAAAAATTCGGCCACTCCTCAATTTTCTAGTGAGTCCCAATTCCATCACATGCAGATCGAGATTGGATCTGTCCAAATCTTCAATGGATTCGTATTTTTTGTAAGTGACTTTACGTGTCGTTATTTCAGTCAATGCATTGCAAATTGTTGATGAACTAAGGACTGAAATTGTTACCAGAGTGATGTACATTACTCTTTGAAGATTGTGACGAGCGTTTCGTGTTGCAGAAAATCCTAATAGAATACAGGCTACGTTCCAGATTGTCCAAAAACGATCGTTCAACTTGAATACTCGCTTGAAAATCCAGAATGCCAATACGAGACAGAAATAAAATGCATATATTGCAAAAACGTTTACATTTATAGAAACGTTGTGTGTAGTCTCTTTCCGAATAATAGGACACACTTCCTCGAACAAAATCGGTGTTGTTTTCAGAAAGCTGTTGAAACCGAAGGAACTGTACGAAGGTGACAGCAATATATCTATTTCATGCAAATAAATTTCGGCCTTAAAACCATATGTATCATCTGCACCGTTATTGTCATTCATTACCAAGGTTACCTTGGCGTCTTCGTCCTGAGGATTTACATAGAAAAAAGCGTTCATTCTCTCGATGAGCTCCTTCCCATAGTTATAGAAGAATTCTGTTCGAAAAGAATCATACTCGTGAACATGGGATGTTCTAAGTTCGTAGCCATGCATGTCGTTCAGTTTATTCGGGAATAAATCCACGAACGTTGCAGACCATTCTTCCCGTGTGTATTTCTTTGTGAAAGGATTCAATTGATGAATTATCTGCGCGTTACGTATTCCTTCCGGTTTCGTGTCATCCTCGACGAATTCTACAAGTGTGAAGTCCAATAGGTTTCTCCGTATGGTAAAGTGCATAAGTTCCTCCATTGTGTCACTCAGTGTTGATACCGGCGATAAGAACAAAAATTTTGGATGATAGTGATTACGTGCAATTACTTGCGCAAGCGTAATCAATAGTTTCGATCGTTCGATCAAGTCGTTTGAATTACCGACGAGAACGAAGAACGTGGCCGCCATGTCGATGGGATGTTGTTTTCCGGTGTTGGTGGAGTAGATATAAGAGTATTTCGAATTAAAGTCTCCATCTTCGTAGGCATTGATCCTCAGAGTTGGGATTCCCTTCATCAGCTTCACGAGCAAATTCTGCACAATTTGGCTCTTTATATCTTTCCCATTACCCAAATTTGTAACAACGTAAGCTTGATAGTATCCCGAATCTTCGACGATGTATTTGGTCACATCGTCCACCCAATCCGATTGAACAGAGTTTTTTATCAGCAGAATTACAAAAATGTTGCAAAATATTTTGAGTGAATACATTTTTTTTACTCTTCAATGTTCCGCGTTTGAACTAACAGTGAATGAAAATAGCTTTATAACGAAGCGTACACGTTTTTTACTTGCATCTTAAACCTCAAAATACTCGCCTATTTTCAATTATTTGTTGTTTTAAAGTTATTCATTTCATGTTATATTTGACGAAAAAAAAATACTTTTTTACGCCAACATTGTTATTAGTAATGGAAGTGATGTATGGGTTAGAGCTTATGTGTATAGATTTGAAATTCGCTTATTTTCGAATATGTTTGTCCATAAAAACAAGTTCAGAAATAAATTCCTGTATATTCGCATTTTCCAGGAAGGGCAAAAAATCTTTTTATTAACGTTTTTTACGTCTTTCCGGTAAAAAATACCCAAATTTCTAAAACGCATTTTTTATTACATTTTTTACGGTTTCCCGATAAGAGAAAGTCAAAAAAATTTTACGCGTTCTTGGCACGTGTAAGAAACGCATGTAATATTTTATCAAAAATATTCATAATAGATGTAAAAAATATAGATTTTCTATTTTTCGTTGTAAACTTCTCCCATAAACGCAGACGATCGACTACAAATTCTACGAGTAATCGCTCTAAAAAGAGAAGTGGCTTCTTTTTTCTCGAGAAGAAGAAGCTTTCACCCGCTGACGTGGATTGGTATGTCAAACATTTTACGAAATTGTACGCAGCGAATTTTTTCTTTCATTCAAATGTGTTTTACACACATTTGAAGAAATTTGGTCAAATTAATAATTTCCCCAAACCAGAATAGTCTCTATAAAAAATGGGAGAATGTACATTCACGGACTTATATCCCAATTCGATGTTCAATCTGAAGCACTTTGCGATGCGTATCAGTGTAACTATTGCAAATCAGAGTTTCATCGTTGTTCATATTTCGAAAATTATCATCTACCGAAAGAGAACTGTCATTTGATTTAGAATTCAAAATCGTTATTAAAACTATCAACGCAACAGACATCTCATATAATTTCATTTAGAAAACCTAAAAAATCTGGAAATCATCAAAGTAAGGGTCATTACAATAATTATAATTATTTGAAAATTTTCGATTGCAGATTGCAAAGACTTCGATAATTATCGGAATTTCTGCTATATTAAAAAGCAAATACGTGAAAATTTAGACACAACTTAGTACATTGAATCTGGATTCGAAATATTCAGCCTACTTGGTCCTGCCTGCAGATTACCACATTTCTACTTCTGCGAATGTTGCCAAAAGAAAACTGAAGCTTTCCTTTGGTAGAATTCGCATTTCGTCACACTGACTTAGATGCCAAATCTCAATTCAAAACTACCAATAAAAGTAGATTCTCGATTAAATTTTAATGTGAAATTTTTTGACGTACCTGTCACCCTTAACGTGCGAATGGTCGTATTATCGATCGCCAAATTATGGTCAATTTGAAGCGTGATGTCCGGGTCTGCGAGTTCGTTTCCACGTGGCATCTGGTGATTGGCAGAAGTTCGATCGACGATGTTTTCCGAAATTTCTTGCACCACCACTTTCTGAGTCTTGACAACCATCTCCGAGGTATCCAATATTTCCGATATAATGACGGAGAGATCTCAATGAGGAAAACAAAGATCGAAATACTGTAGCCAATGGCTAAAAAGATTAGCAATTGCTGTGTCAGAAGAGAAATTGCTGGTTTTTCATCATCCGAGCATTCAATTCCTTCTTCCTCAATTATTTTTTTAATTTTTGATTGTGAATCAAACATCCCCCACAATGCTTTATCAATTCCTGTTTCTTGCAATCTCAACAGCCACTTGTCAAAAGAGGATCGATAAGGTGATCTTTTGGGGATCACGAAACCTTGGGGCTCCATCACAAAACAGGGTTTAGCGAGCTGAAGATTTTTTTTCGCACACTGATCAAATTTCATGTACTCCTTCAAGAACGACATCCGAGGTAAGCAAAAGCCGCTCCCCTTCAAGGCAGTGTTAATGCAAGGTCCGTTATTTGCTTCAATTTTAATTTTATAATGCAAGTTTGTAGCACCATGCAATGCGGGGTCTTCGAAGTCTACAGCGAGTCCCAAGTCCAACACATGCAAACGGAGATTGGATCTGTCCAAATCTTCAATAGATTCGTATTTTTTGTAAGTTATTTTTCGTGTCGTTATCTCAGTTAATGCATTGTAAATTGTTGATGAACTGAGGATTGAAATTGTTACCAGAGTGATGTAGATTACTCTTTGAAGATTGTGACGAGCCTGTCTTGTTACAGAAAGTCCTAATATAATGCAGGCTACGTTCCAGATTTCCCAGAAACGATCTTTTAACTTGAATACTCGCTTGAAAATCCAAAATGCCAATACGAGACAGATATAAAATGCATAACAAGCAAGGACGTTTAGATTTATAGAAATGTTGATTGTAGTTTCTTTCCGAAGAACGGGACACACTTCGTCGATCAAAATCGTTGTTGTTCTCCGAAACGCATGCGAACCCATGGAGCTGTCCGAAGGTGACAGCAGAATATCTATTCCTTGCATGGAGATGCCGAAGACAAAACTATGTGTACCATCTCTACCGTCATTATACTTTTTCTGGTATACCATGGCGTTCTCGTCGTCAGCGATTACATAGAATGAAGCGTTCAATCTCTCGGTGAGCTCCTTCCCATAGTTAAAGAAGAATTCTCCTTGAAAATAATTAGCATCCTGAACACGGGATGTGTTAAGTTTGTAGCCATGCATGTCGTTTAGTTTATTCGGGAATAAATCCACGAACGTTGCAGACCATTTTTCCCGCGTGTATTTCTTAGTGAAAGGATTCAATTGATGAATTATTGGCGCGTTTCGTATTCCTTCCGGTTTCGTGACATCCTCGACAAATTCCACAAGTGTGAAGTCCAATAGGTCGTACGACCAGGCGGAGTACATAAATTCCTCCATATTGTCATTCAGCGTTGAGACTGGCGATAAGAACAAAATTTTTGGTTGATATTGATTATTTATCATTATTCTCGCAAGCGTCATCAATTGTGTCGAACGTTCGATCGAGTCGTTCGGATCACCAACGAGAACAAAGAACGTTGCCGCCATGTCGATGGGATGTTGTATTTCGAGGTCGGAGTAGATATAAGAGTATTCCCAATAAAAGTCTCCATCTTCGATGGCATTTATCCTTAAAGTTGGGATTCCCTTCATCAGCTTCACGAGCAAATTCTGCATACTTTGGCTCTCAATATCTTTCCCATGACCCAAATTTGTAACAACGTAAGCTTGATAGTATCCCGAATCTTCGACGATGTATTTGGCCACATCGTCCACCCAATTCGATTGAACAGAATTTTGAATGACCAAAATTACAAAAATGTTGCAAAATATTTTGAGTGAGTACATTTTTTCACTCTTCAATGTTCTGCGTTTGAACTGACAGTGTATAGAAATAGCTTTATAACGAAGCCTACACGTTTTTTACTTGCATCGTAAACCTCAAATTACTCTCCTAGTTTCGCTCATTTGTTGTTTTAAAGTTATTCAAATCATGTTATATTTCATGAAAAAAAATACTTTATTACACCAACATTCGTATTAGTAATAGAAGTGGCAGATGGGTTAGAGCTTATGTGTATAAATTACACATTTGCTCATTTTCGAATATGTTTGTGTCTAGAAACAGATTCAAAAATAAATTCCTGTATATTCGCATTTTCTAAGGAGTGCAAAAAATATTTTTATTTACGTTTTTTACGTCTTCCCGGTAAAAAGACCCAAATTTTAAAAATGTTTTTTTTATTACATTTGTTACGGTTTCCCGATAAAAAAATGAAAAATAAACTTTTAAGGTGTCCTTGGCACGTGTAAGAAACGCAGGTAATATTTTATCAAAAATATGAAACGTAAAAAATAGATATTTACTATTTTTGTTGTAAAATTTTCCCATAAACGCAGAAGATCGACGAAAAACTCTGTGAGTAATTGTTCTAAAAAGTGAAGAAATATTACAGAAAGAACAAAATGGAAACGTAAAACGTCCGATATAAAGAAGCTTGCACCCGCTGACATGGTTTTGTACGTCAAAAATTTTACGAAGCGAATATCCTCTTTCATCCTAATGTTTCTCATACACATATTTGAAGAAATTTCGTCAAAATAATCGTCTCTCCAAACCAGGTCTCTGTAAAAAATGGAAGCATGTATATTTACGGACTTATATCACAAGACAACGTTCAATCTGAGGCACTTTGCGATGTGCATCAATGCTCAATTGTTGTATATCCGAGTTTGGAAAAAGAAAAATATCTTTGAAACCAAATAGTTTGTAGCTGGTAAAATTTAGTGAAGTCAAAATTTCTTATTAATTACTAGAAAATTAGATTTAATTTCCCGAATTTTGATTGATTTTTTTCTAGTTTTTACAGTAATATTTTAATTTTGTATTTTTGCATGGCTTTTAAGTATTTTAAGAATTGAAAATCAAGTTATACAGAAAAATAGAAATCTGTACGTAAATTGCTCCTCTTATGTAGGTCTGTTGCTCAGTTGAGGGATCAAAATAGTCAAACATTTGAGAAAAAAATACTTCGGAATTGAGGAATCAAGATTCGAAAAAAATACTTCGGAATCATTCAGTGGCGCCATCCATGTATCATTTCAGCACCAAAGTGCAAAGTCTTTTTTGACAGCCAATGTAACGCCCGATAATGTTGGCGTGAAGAATCCCTACCTTACCCGTAACCGGTGGGTTCGAATTGATGAAGCTAGACGACAATATGAAACACCCCGTGGAACCGGAAAGGAGTAACGGCGTTGCCGACCAGCTTCTATTTCGAAAGCTAGAAAAAAATCTCATTTTCAATTACTCCGGTGCTTTATGTATAGAAAAGATGCTTTATACAAGATGCACAGCCCATTTTTTCATTTGTAGTGATTAAAATATTGCAAAAAAAAGAGTGCGACCGGTGTGTGCGGATTCTTCCGCAAAGCATTTTTTCAATGAACGTCAACGGATATGTAAAATAGATTCTCACAATAATTTTTAAATTAATCATTACGACAAAGAATACGATAGAGCGAAAGAGCAAAAGCGAAAGTCGTCTCGTTTTATATGATCGCTCATCATCGCTAATGTGTATAACATTTCATGTCCTTGATGGTGTGTGTATAGATATAATTCATATCCCGCAATGAGATTCGAAAAAAAGCGAAATTTTTCATCCGTTTGTTTATCTTTGTTTTTGGACCATTCCCGTTACAGAATTTTCGGATGGACGCAGAGCGAAATATTATTCACAGGAAGTAGCATTTATTCATTCCGGTACACATAGGAACTTGCAAAAAAAGACAGCGCAGTGTTGGTCAAAGAGCAAGTGAGAGAAAATGAGTGCTTCGGTCACCCAAGGTGTTGGTCGTTTATCTTGATCTCTTTGCTAGTTTCATGGCTGCACACAGGCGCTCCTTTTATTTTATATCTATATATTCGACGCGGATTACTTCATCCCGTACACGCGACACCCACGCTCGCGGTAAACGCATCTTCGCCGATTCTAGTTCGGTTTATTAATTTTTTCATGCTTTCGTAAGAGCCGCTATAACTTTTTCTTGATGTGCGTGCATAAATACATATGCACATGTAAAAAAAGATTTTCTTATCAAATGCTACATTTTCCATAACCATGAAAAAAAAAATAAATAAAAATTATGGTTTCGTTTTACGTTATTTGAGCTATCGAAAAAGAAACCGGCACCTTTTCCAATACTTTCAAGCTTGTGGGCAGAAAAAGTATACACGTAAGGGTAATTCTGAACCAGGTAGGCCGAACTGTGGGTGATTCTCGTTTTTTCACACTCGGGACGGATATGAAGCACATTTGAGATTAAATTTGTTTATTTTTATTTTATCGACGTGATTCATTGAATGAATTTATAACCCTCGTAAAAAATATATTATTCCATATAATAATAATATATTAAGTAACAGCGAGTATTTTTTTAGTCTTATTGGAAAGTCGCTACAATTTTTGGATACGTTGTGCAAGGCTCGGAACATTGAGGAAATTGTAATTGATGGAGAAAAATCGAGGAAGATGCAGAAAATACACATACAGTATGAGATTCTCCAATTGGAAAATGTTTTCTTTTGATTCAACGAGATAGAGAATAAAAAGATTTATGGCTCTTTACGAGTGAAGATCGAGGGATTGAATCTGATTGCAGAGAAAAAAGCATATATGGAGTGCGGACTCGCGAAATGTGAGACGCGCGAGGTGATGATGTTACAGGAAAAATCAGAAAACATCTGCCGGTCAATGGCTTCGAAGTTTCTTCCAGAGCGTGGGTGTCCGCAGCGCCATCTAGCCGCGCTCCATCGCCATTTATATTTTTTCTTTTGTTTAATGTCTTTCGAGAAATGGAACGAAGAAAATAAAATCGGCGCACTGAAGATTCATCCATGCAAAAGTTAAAAAATACGTCAAAACCTTTCGATGAATTTTCAAAATACAAAAACACATCTCGGAGGTACTTACCCGATACTCACGCTAAGAATACGTATGAATGCGTGAGCGCGTAAACACGAAAGTTGCTAAAATTTTTCAACAACAATCAATAATACGATTTTATTCTTTTTCTATATCAAAGACTTTTTCGTGAAGCAATAAAGCACACGAAACGGGAGAGAAAAAATAAATAAAGTCTAGTCCGACTTCGATCTGCACATCGGGCATTTTCAGCTGACAGTTACATATGTCAACAAATATTATGCGAGAGAACGAAACGAGAGTCGCGTATTCCCTCCTCTTCTTTCTTACTCCGTGTCTTTCCTCGAGATCTTACGAGTCTCCGCAAGACGCACCCACCAATTCCGATACATACTTGAGCGATCTCCCGTTTATACGCGATGTATACATACATTCTAAATACTACGTATACGTATTAGGTTATGTGACATACGCGTAAGTCTGGCCGGAATGAAAGTATGCGTGCCGTAAGGTTTCCATGCGAGCATGTGTGTCGAGTCCAAGCGAGTGGAGAGCGAGCGAGAGAAATGAGAAGATATCGCGCGCAGCCTCAGGGTATCCTACCTCGTTTCTCGAGTCTCCGCCAATCGGAGTCCGCGGTCACGTCACCGTTGACCAATCGGTCGAGCGCCCGGTGACGACACGCGCTAATAATAGCTCTTACGTATCTAGGCCGGTGGCGGCCGCGAAATGTCTCGACAGTCGTGCGCCGGCAGCCGACCGCGCTGGAATGGGGATGTTAGTTAGTTTGTGATCGTTTTTTTGTGTTTTCTTTTTTCGTGAGTGCTGTAAACACTGCATTCGGACACAGCTGTCAATACATTTCTTTTTTACGTGGAATACAAACAAGTGTTGCTCGTGCGCCGCACATACTTACCACGCGGAAGGTAATATTTTATTTTATAAGCACCTCGCGCATTTGTTAGACATGCAAACACACAAATCTTCATCATTTTTAGGCACGAATAAAATCGTATTCGTATAAAGAATATTTCTTTCTCGCAAGAGATGTATCGTAGGAAGAATTTTCGATTTTGCGCCGTGCAAAATTTATTCGGTGTTCAAACGAATTCCCGTCAATTTTAATCCTCATCGTAGAAGTTCGAAAAAACATTTTGCGAGAAAATCGTGAATTTTTTAACATCGCGCACCGGAAAGTTGCAGGTTATGTTTTTTTCCGTGCCGTTGACAGCGAAGCCACGTATTTATTATTTATACAGAAAATGCAAGCGAGCTTGATCACAAACGAATGTGCTGTCACGTCGCTGAGATTAAAAAAAATCAATATCACTCACGTTAATGGATATTTCATTTCTAAACGCTACCGAGATAAATATACATTGACAATTGTACTAAATTTATACTAAATCAGCCAAGAACACGCAGTGTTTCCGTTTCTTGCATTTGTTTTAAAAAACGCATGTGATTTTGATGTAAGGAAAGAAGGAAGTAATTTGTCGATTATTTCTCGAGATTTTCCGCACACGATAAAAGTACTGGAAAAAAAATGTACACGTGGTCTTTCTCGACGTTCATCGTGAAACATTTAAAAACAAAGATACGTGTTAATACGCCTCGTGTATTTGGTAATTTATTATCCGACGCTTGTTAAAAGTTCCGCAACAGCGGAGCGCATCCCCGAAAGCATTTGAAATTGAAAGACGATGTGTGTAGTCCGGTCGAGATTCAAGGTTCCTCGCACGAGCGACCTTCCACGTAACCCGGCAATTAGTCCAAAGAAACAACTCGTTTTTCGTATCGAGAAAACATGGATCTCCTTTTTCCATCTCCGAGATATTTTTTCTCTTTATCAGCCGAGCGATAACGACCCGATTAAGGAGGTTCGAGCGTTTCTCATGTAAAAATTATTTTCCAACTTTGAGGTTAGAAAATTTGCACCGTTATACAAAAATATATTGTCCGTCGGCTCT